>JAFBJT010109232.1:0-96965 GCA_016785325.1 Chascanopsetta lugubris
TTCACTGAGGTGGAGGAGGCGGAGCTTTAAATCTGACTTCAAACTGATGAAAACAATAAGTCGTTCATCTCAGTACACTCATATAAGACTGGTGTGATTCTTTTATATTTTATCTTTCACAATATAAATGTCTTCCTTTCACCAAAATTGTACATATTGCTCCATTAATTTAATAAAAAACTTATACATTTGACATATTGCTCCTTTGATTTCAAAGTAAAGGGCCGACTTCAGATCGATGAAAACAACACGTCGAATAGTCAAACAACAACAATAACTTCACCCGAATCGCACACAAAAAGGATCTTTGGTGAAGGAATGAAAAGGGGGCGGGGCTTGTCCCCCCAGAAGCTATGAGTGCTGGTTCTGAGCGGCTCTGTGTTGTTGTCGTGAGTAGGCGGAGCCTGGTCCGAGAGGAACTGCAGTTACCAGGACGTGCTGAACCACCTGAACTTGACCCAGAGGTCCAGCCTGTTCTACATGAACCGGCCCGTCACCAACTACAAGACCCCCACCGAGGTCAATCTGGACCTGCTGCTCTACGCCATCCTGGAGGTGGTGGGTTCTGATGCTTGCGTGTCACCAG
The DNA here is from genome assembly GCA_016785325.1 of Chascanopsetta lugubris. NCBI lineage: Eukaryota > Metazoa > Chordata > Actinopteri > Pleuronectiformes > Bothidae > Chascanopsetta > Chascanopsetta lugubris. The sequence continues at coordinate 587 of JAFBJT010109232.1, forward strand.
AACCTGTGCTCTCTGAATCACATGAGAACTGGAGGAGAGTGGAATTAGACCGTTTCTCAAGCGGAAGTCAGCCTGCCTCCATCGTGTGGCAGGAAGGAAACACTTCGTTGTTGTTATTACTTTGGGGTGATTACTCGGGTTCTGCTCCAGTGGGACGACATTAGAGGGGAAATCAATAATATCAGGGCTGATGAATAATGGGAAAATATTGGAAAAAAAACTTGCGTTCACTCTAAAATTATTATTATTATTATTATTAATAATAATGATTATTAATAATAATTGAATCGTTATATTTTAATACGTCGTTTTTTCAACTTCATTTTAAAATCATTCATCATTTAAAAAACGGACAGTTTTCCTCATTCAGTTCTACATTTATTCTTAATATCATTTTTTCTGATTGTATTACAACTTTAACTTTTACAATCTTTAATTAAGATTTTGTTTTTTATAATATTGGGACGTTTTTCCTCATCTATTCATTAAATCGTGACCTAATTTATGCAAATAGGGACCTTTTTGTCAATTTGACAAACGAGACAATAAAACTTCATTCTTGTGATGTTTTGATTTCATTCTCATAATCTCACGGTCTTCTGTGCTGATTGGTTGATTTCCTGAGCAGAAAGAAAAGGACCAGAAGTTCGTCCCGTACGTTTGGATCACCATGGTGAGTCCGTCTCTGCGTTCATTTGAATGTGAATCTTTATTTGTAACAGTTCTCTCCTCTTCCTCTGCAGTGGTGGCACAACGACTACATCAGCTGGAACCCGGATGATTTCTGTGGGATCCAGTATTTTGCCGTCCCCAACGAATTCATGTGGAAACCAGACATCACCATTGTAGAAGTGTGAGTTCTCACACTTTTTACTCTTTTTAAGTCTCATTGATTCCGTGTTATCATGACAACATCTCCACTAGAGGCTGGTTTAGGTTTGTTTATAAACACTATTTCACTGCATCTTTGATTTAAATGACATTTTATTTCAATCCACATTATTTATTTATTATTTGTCATTTTAGTTTTGTCATATTTTCCACTGCAAATCTTTCCACTTTCATGTCGAAAATATTACAGGGATTTTTTTTAACTTTATTTTATTGAAATTTGTATTTTCATTTATTTTATTTGAGTTTTTTGTGCATTAAAATGCCACTGATGATTCATTCATTCATGCATTTACTGTATAAGAATAGCTGTTTCTAGTTTTAGTCCAGAGGTAAAAGTTCATCGTGTACTTTCCATTATCGTGTTTAAAGCTACTACATCGTGTGTGTGTGTGTGTGTGTGTGTGTGTGTGTGTGTGTGTGTGTGTGTGTGTGTGTGTGTGTGTGTGTGTGTGTGTGTGTTGCCCCTACAGGACGGAGCAGGACAAGGCTCCGCCCAGTCCGTACATCACCATCACTCACCGCGGTAACGTGGAGCAGGTGAACGACCAGGTGTTGACCAGCACCTGCAGGATGCAGGTTTACAAGTTCCCCTTCGACACTCAGAGCTGCAACCTCTCCTTCAAGTCCTTAACTCACGCTGGTGAGTATCACAGTACTTTATCATGTACTTTCATATGTACTGTGTACTTTGATATGTACTGCGTACTTTAAACATTCCTTTCCAGTAAAACCGGAAAAATTACTTAAAAAACAAACAACCTAAAATCAGCTGTTAAACCATATCAACTCAGGCCGCCCTGCAATACCACATTTTGACCACCAGAGTGAGTCGTGAGCCACCACTTTGTTGTTTCATCCCCGGGATGAAGATGCAACTCTGGCGTTGAAGCTTCACTGATTTGGAAAAAGCCGACAGAGTCAGAGACGCAGAACTGTGACGTCACTTCCTCGCGCTACTTCGTGTCGCTCTGCGTGAGTACGTGGCGGCCATCTTTCTTTAGCCAACCAGTCCATAACCCTCGTGGGTTTTTTTGTTTTGTCTCTCCTCTCCCTCGCGAGACCACGAAATCAAGCTGGTGCGCTACCTGAGCTCCTCCCAGATCACGGAGGACTCCCGCGAGGTGATGAGGATCCAGTCCGAGTGGCTCTTCCTCAACATCACCGTCGCCAGCGAAACAAACAGCTACTACAACTTCAACCACACCATGGTGATTTACACGGTGCGCGCCGCAGGACGCCCCCCCCCCCCCCCCCCCCCACCCCGCCAGGCCCGCACCCCCCCCCCCGCGCAGTTCAGCGCAGGTGCGCACCCTCACGTCACCTGACTGACCTGACACGCCTCGCTCCACAGATCAACATGAGGAGGAGGTCGGCCATCTACATCGTCAACTTCATCCTGCCCATCCTCTTCCTGCTGGGCCTGGACCTGGCCTCCTTCCTGGTCTCGGACGGCGGCGAGAAGCTGGGCTTCAAGGTCACGGTGCTGCTCGCCGTCACCGTCATGCAGCTCATTCTCAACGACATCCTGCCCGCCTCCTCCGACCGGATCCCGCTCATCGGTAAAGTAACACATAACGAGTCAGCGCATAAATGTCGGTGACGTCACGGGACCGAAAAATACGACGACTCGGAAAACGGTGCCACCGCAAAAAACCCAAGGCTCCGTGAACGCAAGGAAATAATAGGTTCACTCGTCGGCCATCTTGCCGATGCCTGACTCCTCCTACTTCCTGGTTCATGCAAAAGCGGGCAAAGAGGCGGGGTGGAAGTAGAGCGGGGGGGGGCGGGGCCCATGGTGCTGTCGCAGCATCCACAGAAAGACAGAGCCAGGTGTCGCTCAAGAGGCCACGCCCCTTAATTATACACAATTTCAAACCTCGATAGAATGAAAAATAAGCGAGTTAGAAAAAACATGTGACCTCCAGTTCAGTTGTCACGGTAACACGTGTGACTGACTGAGACCAAAGCTGTTGTTAAGTTATACATTTTAACATGGGAGTCTATGGGGACTGACTCACTTTTGGCGTCAGCCTCAAGTGGCCACTCTGTGAACTGCAAGTTTTTCCACTTCGGTATTAAACGCATCCGTCACACCCGAAATAAATAGTTACGCTACAATTCATCAACGTCAGCATTATAGAAATTATATTTGAGTAAAAATGAGACATGTAGCTAAATCCATGAAGTGCAATACCTCTGCTGCTCACTAGAGGGAGCTACAATGTGATGAACTGGGGGGTATTTACGGGCTGTTGTGGCCCCTCACAGCTGTCTACTGCATCGGGGTTTTCTCCCTGATGATGAGCAGCCTCCTGGAGACGGTTCTGGTCATGCACCTGATGGAGAAAGACTCGGATCCACAGGACTCGGAGGAGACGGAGGAACGAGGATGTGTGAGGGAGGACAAACAGGGTGAGGACACGGGGGCGGAGCCTGGAGTCCGACTCTTGGCTTTGTTTTCGAATACTTGGTGTTTGTTTTTCTTATTCTAACAGTATTTGGTCTTTTCAGATTTAAAGAATCTAACTCACTACGGCCGGAAAAGGTTTTCATGTCAAACAGCAGCAGAACTTCTGACAGTGTCCAAAGAGGTCAGAACCGTTATTTTAGAATCTAGATTTATTATATTATAAGGTTTTTTTTAATTTTTTTATATTTTGAATATATTTTACATGTCAATAAATGGAGTGTTCTGTCGTCACTGGGTTTCACTTTTTAATTTACATGATTTTTTTCTCCACTGGATAATTTAATATTGTGTTTCATGCCGTTTATTATACTTTTTTTTTAGGTTGGTTGTGGATGTTGATTTTTAAATGTTTTATTCATACTTCTTTATATTTGACCTGACCTGATCCCGACGTAAAGTCAAAGGGGCCACATGTTTAAACGATTATATCATATCCACTTCCTCCAGACAAGCAGCAGTCGACCAATGAGGGAGTCGAGCTTCTCGGACGAGCTGATGGAGGAGATCAAAGCGCTGAATCAGCTCCTGAGAGCGAGACGGGAGGAAGGAAAAGCCGGATACTGGAGGAGAGTGACTCGGAGAATGAACCGGGTCTTTATGGTCTTTTACATCTTGGCCGTTTCTGCGTTTCTGTTCTACATGTTCGTGATGTGGAGTTAGTTTGAGAGTGAATCATGAAAAACACTCTGCATGGCGTCGGAGTGACGGCTTCAATCCTGATGACTGCTGTTGATCGGACTCAGCCCTTTGCTGTGATGAATAGGGAATGTATTGATACGTATAGAATCCACTGTGACGCATGCAGGTATGAGCAGGAAGTGATGTCATCCAAGTATCTATGTATGTGAAACACATACACATAGGATTCACCCTTAATACTATATATATATTTAAATGTGTAGATGTGGAAGAGGGAATGAAGATAAATTTAAATGTGTTTGTGTTTGTTTGCTTTTTACTCACTTTGATGCGATGAGACTTTTAAGCTCATGGATTTTATGTTTGTATTGATTCATGTAATCATCCATCTCTACTTCTATTAGAATATCTGAGAAAATCTGGTAAATAAATGAGGAAATCATTGTAATGGAATAAATTCTGCAGTTTAAAAGGCGGAGTCTGTGAGTTTACTGCCTTACTCAGAAATATCAACACATTTTTCTCTTTAAGTTTTTCTTAAATATGCAAAAATGTATAATAAAGTTAATTTTTTACACAAATCAAATCATACATTTACACTGTTTTTAAAACTTAATTTTGGTGAAATTACAAATATATTGTAGTAGTAAAAAAAAATAAGAGTGGGACCTCTCTATTTTGTTCTATTTCATAACAATAATATCATTTTAAATGTATTGGATTGGACGGTTCTAGATGTAATTAAACTACATGTGGCCTTGAACAGACGGGGCCTTTGTGGACACGTGCTTCCCCTCCGGTCCTGAGGGGGCGCTGCTGTTTCCTATGACTCCACATAATGGGCGAACCAGTGACGTGGATTTCCATTGAGACAGACAGAAGAGACGGGCTCTGCAGCGTTTTCTCACGTTTTCACTCCACTTCACTCGTTCACGCAAACAGAAGCCGCTCGGTTCCGCTCGGTTCGGTTCGTGGCGCAGTTCGAGCCGTCAGGTGAGCGAAGCAGCGCAAACGGAGCAGTTTTCGGACGTTTCCACGTTGTTCAAGTTGTGTCGGCGCCTGTGCGAGTGTTTGTGCGAAGCCGAAGTGAAACGTGTGTTTGTGTTTTGAAATGACAGGATGAATAAAAACAGCCTGAAGGATAAAATCAGCGGGAACGAGGCGGACCTGAGCCTGTGTAACCTCACCGAGGTGCCGGCCAGAGAACTGGTCAGTGCCCGGACTTTGTTCCGGGTCTTTTTTATTTATTTATTTATTTATGTGTTTGTTTTATTTAAATGACTCTTAAATATGATTTAATCAGTTGAACTCAAATTTCAATCTGCTGTGGAATTATCTAACGACATGTAGCCACGCCCCCTTTGTTGAAATACTTTACACTCGGTGACATCATGGAGGAAAGTAACCAAGTACATTTACTCAAGTACTTTAGTTTGTACTTTAATTCCTCTTCACGCTTCATCTATGTGTTAGATACTAAAGTATTACGTGTATTTTACGAGGGTCAAACGTTATTTGTAAGTTTTTGGGGCCAATACTAATTTTGGTTATTGAACCATGAGTTAGAACGGATACATATTTTCAGTTATAATTTAAAATCTATTTGTCAAAATGCGAAGTTTAGAATCTTGTAAATTGTGGCTCAAAGCTCTAATGTCCCTTTGTCAAATGTATATTCTAAATTTAAATACTAATAATAGACAGAGATTTTTTCTTTTTTTTTATAAATAAATCCATTCATGATGAAGAATGTTATAACAAAGACATGATGTTGATGTAGTCAAATAAAATAACAAGCTAAATAATCGGATGAACTAAAAGCTGATCAACTTGATCAGTGAAATCAGCAACTTTAACAAACGTAAACTTGAATTCATCTTTTTTTTTTACGTCTCAGTAGAAAACAGGACTTGAATGTGTTTGTTTTCACGTTGTGGTTTTTTAACTTCTCCTGGCTGCAGGCGTTCTTCTCCAAAGTCACGGTTGTGGATTTGTCCTGTAACAACATCGCCTCCCTCCCCGTGAGTTCAAATCCCACTCAACCTAAACATTTCCCACTATTACTTTGCTTTGCATCGTTTCAAAGGACTAAAAAATGTTTTTTTGGAAATTTCCGATTCGCGTGAGTCAAAGAAACAACCTAACATTTGTCCAAACCATCGTCCGCAACCTTGTCCCTCCGCAGCCGGAGTTCTGTAACCTGACGCACCTCATCAAAGTGGACCTGAGTAAAAACCAGCTGACCTGTTTGCCGGACGACCTGGGGAACCTGGTCCACCTTCAACACCTGGATCTGTACAACAACAAGTTGACGGTGCTGCCCGCCGGCTTCTCTCAGCTCAGGGTGAGTGTGCAGGATTTTATCTACTTATTCTAAAACAAATGATTACAATAATACTTATTATTATTATTATTATTATTATTTACATTTTCCAGAGTCTGAAGTGGTTGGATCTGAAGGACAACCCTCTGGAGCTCAACCTGGCCAAGGCGGCCGGAGACTGTCTGGACGAGAAACAGTGTAAACAATGTGCCGTGAAGGTGACGGAGCCACTCGCAGATTCAGCTCATCCCAGTAAAGGTTTGGTGTTAAAGGTCTCTGTTTTCCTCATTTCCCGGTGTTTTCAGGTGTTGCAGCACATGAGGGAGATTCAGGACGAGTTGGATCGAGCTCGAGAGAAACGTCTCCTCAGAGAGAAAGGTCGGCACCAGCATGTTTTTCCCCAAATCCACTGAGTTTCTATTTCTGGATTTTGATGCTAAGTCTGAGGTTTGCCTGGAAACTTAAATCCTGGAAACATCAAAGGCGGCAGAATAGTAATCGTATTGACGTATTTCATTATTTTCAACCACGTTAACGGTTTCTCTGTTGGACGAATTTGGGAACATCTGTTTGATAAATGACCGGGAGCCTGCAAGTGTTTTAGTGTCAACACTTTTTTTTTTTTTTAACGATTTAAACAGACCTCCTTTGAACTGTAAAATGATTTGGCGGAATTTGTAAACTGGGCTGTTTCGGTGTCAGAGCTGGAGAAGAAGCGCGAGATGAAGAAGCGCGAGCGCGAGGCCAGAGAGCGGGAGGCTCGCAAACGCGAGAAGGCGGAGGAGAAGGAGAGGAGGAGGAAAGAGTACAACGCCCAGGTGGCGGCCGCAGCCGCGCAGCAGCAACAGAAGAAGAAGAGCGAGGAGAAGAAGAAGAAGAACGGACAGGCGGCAGGTGGGTTTGGCTTTGAAGCCGGAATCCCGATGTCGATATCGAAGGTCGCTCTGACGTCACTGTGTCTCTCATCGTATCCCAGCAGACAAGAAGGTCGTCGTGGCGACGGCCCCTAAACCTCGGCGCTCCATCGCCCGCCTCCTGCTCAAACTCCTCCTCCTGCTGCTGCTGGGATTGGCCGGCGTCGCCGCCGCCTGTCGACTCGTCGACCTGCGGAGAGCGGACGTGTGCGTGCCGATCAACGTGGCCGTGGACGCCGGCCTATCCTGGGCCAAGGAGCAGGAGGGCGTGGTCCGACAGTTGGTGCAGAACCTGTCGTCTGCCGCCAAGGAGTTCATCGAATCTACGCAAACGTCTAAGAACTAAACTAAAAACAACAACAACAACAACGACATCCAAAACAAGAACTCGGACCTGCAGGTTTTTCCTGTGATTAAAAAAACAAAAAAAACAAAAAATAAATGCCGAATCATGATTCCTGTTCGGATGGGCGACCCTGCCACGCCTCCCCCTGTTGGTGAGGGGGGGTGAAGCGTCTGTACAGATGAGAAAACGGGGGGGACGGGGGGGGACGGACAAAACGTGTTGAAATCGTCGTAAATTCCTATGGAATTGTTGTCGCGCTTGGATCCTCTTTGTACTCGAGTGTGTTTTTAAAGGTCAGGTGCCCTGTCTGTGCTGCGCAGGAGCGTGGAGCCACCTGTTGGCGGCGGCGGACGCCTCGCTCTGAGCGCGTGCGGCGACGGGGCTGAGCTCACGCCTCCTCCTCTCATAGTGTTAGAACAACAACAATAACAAACCGCTACCATGTCACGTAACCCTTCACACTGTACCTTTAAACAAAGCGTCTACCAACTCATACACCAGCACAATATGCAAATATATCCGGCGTAAAACATCAGCCGACAGGGAAAAGTGATGTCATCGCACCGTTTGTCCACCAGAGGGCAACGTGTCCTGCCAGATCATCCATTCATCTCAGTGTCAACTTCATAATCACCTCAATCCTTCGTGGAAATCATCGTTTGTGGGAATGAGCGCAGTGGCCACAGCGTCACATGATCCAAAGTTTATTTTTTTTTTAGTTTTTTTTATTTTATTTATCTTCATAATCGTTTAAAAAGAAATGGAAAATAAACAGCAAGCAGATCATGGTCTTAATTCTTCAAATGAAATGTCGTCGCTGCCTTTGTACGACTTCATCATCAGCATCAATAAACGGCTTTTGCACAGCAACAACAACATGTCGACGTTTGTCTCTTGGTTTTTTTTTTTTTTGCACTACAAAGTGAATACATGAGCGCCCCCCGGTGGCTGGCTGCGCTACACGGCATGAAAGGAGCATCATTTACTTGGAACGACAATCTCGTCTTGTGGATTTGAGAGGAGAGCGAGACGTAAACATCGAAAGAAAGTGCTGACTCATGTTTTCAATCAAGAAGCGAAGCAGAGGAAGTCTCTCGTTAGACTTTGTGGGGAAACAACCGGTGGAGTCGCCCCCTGCTGGTCACCCGAGAGAATACGGCTTTCAGACAAGTCCACGTTCCCAAAGTCACACTTGGGTCTGAGAACTAATTTCTTATTTGAAGGTTTTCCTTTTGTTAAAAACCAGAATTTGATTATATATCATGGTACTGCCGGGGTTTATTGATGCTCAGGGGGTTATTGGTGCCACCTGTCAATCAAACGGCGCTTTAATGTCTTTGACTCCGAATGAAACAACCGTTTACAAAATGCCGAACTGAGAAAGACTGGAAACTACAAACGGAGACGGGAACATGTTTGGCAACATTACACAGAACGAGTGAACCAGTGGAAAGCTCCGCCCCCTGCTGGTCACTTAAGAGAACACACCTTTGAACCGCCAGATGAACGCGCTGGGGTTTTTGTTTTGTTTTTGTTTCGTTTTCTCCCTCAGACACAGGACGATGAAGAGAAAGTCTTTAAGACGCGTGAACGCACCTCCACCCGTCAGGACGGAACCACTTCCTGTCTGCTGCTGCGGCTCAGCGTGTAGTCTCTCTCCTGCATGAAGCCGGCGTCGCTCAGCAGCTTGGTCCGAACGCGCTCGTCCACCTTCACCCCCAGAGTCATCTCTTTGAAGACCTGACACACCGACAGCTGACACACACACACACACACCAGGAGGATGTTTACATCACATGGCTCCTTTATATCCTCACACATGCTGATGATGATGGCGATGATGAAGATGATGATGATGAAGGTGAGTCTCGTCACCTGCTTAAAGTGCAGTTTCTTGAACATGGCGATGCTGACTTTGTTGTCCAGCCTGATTTTGACTTCGAACTTCTTGATGCCGAGTTTGGTGACACCTGGTGGACGGGAGGAGTCGACAGTTACACCCAGGTGACGCAACAATTCCAAATGTGAGGATTAAGGTAACGGGGGGGGGGGGGGGGGGGGGGTGGGGGGCCGGCCGCGGGGTGTGGGGGGGGGGGGGGGGGGGGGGGGGGGGGGGGGGGGGGGGCGTTGTTGGCAGCCAGCGCTGTTTTGGGTGGATTTAACCTTTAGACTCTGGTGAACTCATCTCCTGAAGCTGCTCACCGTAGCTCATCATCATGCGTGTCACCTCCTTCCCCATGCCCCGCCCCCTGAAGCTGGGCTCTGGGAACATCGTGGAAACATGGTGTCACAGTGATTTATGAACAAAAAAATGTAGATTTAAAAAAAAGAAAGAAAAAAAAAGAAAAAGTAATTTTCCAAACTCCACCTGCGATCATGATTTCCAGCTCAGCCAGAGACGGGTCTGTGGGATCCGTCAGGAAGATGTTGACGTCCCCCAGCATGCACTGCTCCTCCTCCACGCCAGGCTCCGCCCACCGCTGCTTGTCCAGGATGATGAACGTGCACTCTGACGAAGACAGATTAAAAAAAACATTTAAAAAACAAATGAAAGGAGGATGATAAAAAGTACAGGTAACAAAGAGGCGGCTCACTGTCGTCGTCCTCCCTCCAGCTCCTCTGCATGTCGAACTCCTGATCCAGGGTCAGAGGCTCCGAGGCCGTCAGCTGCTGCAGCTCAGGAGACTTCATCCACTCATGGTACCTGAGGACAGACGGGGACAGACGGGGACGGGTGAGGACAGGAGAGGACAGGAGAGGATGGACGAGGATGGGTGAGGACAGGAGAGGACGGGTGAGGACAGGAGAGGACAGACGGGGACAGGTGAGGACGGGTGAGGACAGACGAGGACGGGTGAGAACAGGAGAGGACAGACGGGGACAGGTGAGGACGGGTGAGGACAGACGAGGACGGGTGAGAACAGGAGAGGACAGACGGGGACAGGTGAGGATGGGTGAGGACAGATGAGGACGGGTGAGGACAGGAGAGGATGGGTGAGGACAGGTGAGGACAGACGAGGACAGACGGGGACAGACGAGGACGAGGAGACAGTGAAGTGAAAGTGTTTAAAATGATTTACAAAAATGTTATAAAATAATAATAACTATTATAATAAAGATCCTTATAATGACTCACTTTTGTAAAGTGGACTTCTACTGAAGTCACTTCTACTAGAATTGCACAGAAATACAAAGGAATTCTTGGAAAAAACAAACAAACTTGGAACCAAATGAACACATTCAGTTCAATACAATAAAGTGTAATTCAATCAAATAAAGATGAATTTATAAAATGTGGTTTTCAAACATTTGTTTTATACAATATCAACCTTTTAGCACCTTTAATACTCCATTTATTTATTATGTGTACTGACTGTTGATATGTAAACATGACATATACATATTATATAAATATGACCAATATTACAACATGAACAGACAATCATTAAATCCAGTAAAGACGAAGTGTGATTGGTCAATAAAAACTATTTGATTTGCTTTGAAGACGTTTGGGCAGAAAGAAAGAAACAGACTGGACGAACAGCTGGTTGTCATAGTTACCTGGGCACGTGGTTTTCATTGTAAGGGACTAACATCACGGTGAGTCCCTCCAGCAAAACGTTTTCATTTATCTTCATGTTGACTGAACAAAACGGATCCTCCGGAATCTGCTCTGACTTCTCTCCTGCTCCTCGTTCGCATGAAACACGGGCACTTCCGCTTCCTCACCTCGCTCTCCGCTTCGAACCGCCGCTGCCGCACAAGGGACACAAAGCAGGAGGTCGCCACCCGCTGGTACGGAAACGTAACTGCAGCTGAGTGACGGGGGGAGAGAGAGAGAGACAAAGAGAGAGAGGCGTGTAAATACAAAGTGAATGAATGAATTATTAAAGAAATAAGATGGATTGTTATTATGACTGTAAAAGTAGTTGTAATAATATTAATAATAGTAATGATGATGATGGTGATAATAAAATAATGATAATAATAATAATAACAATATTAATAAGAATAATATTGATGATAATAACAACAACAACAATAATAATAATGATAATAATAATACTAATAATTTATTTTGTAAAATCCAAACATTCCTGATTTAGAGTTTAGCAAATAAGAAAAAAAAATATGTTTCTTGTTGATTTATTCATGTCTTTTATTAGTGTTTCGTCATTTGCATGTCAGGCGGCTCTGCTGAGTCCGTGCCACAGTTTGACGGCCTCCTGAGGCGAGTTCACCATGTCCATCCAGTGCTGCAGCTGGGGGCCCTTGGCGAACATGAAGGGCCCCAGAACCACCACGCCCAGGAGAACCGCAGGCTCTGGGACAAAACATGGAACCAATACAGTTATTGATAATTATGTTATTAAAATTATATTATTATTATTTATATTATATCTATTGCGAGTTGACCTTTCACCTGAGGGGTCGCGGCTCGGCTGCTGCAGCTCGACGCTCAGACAGGCCTCGTCCAGCTGCGACGCTCGGAGTTTAAAGCTCATCCTGTGGTTGAAGAACCAGCTGCCGTCGCCCTTCACCACACAGCTGCGCTTCACCTTCACCACCTGAGTGTGTATCTGTAAGCTCACCTGCACACACACACCTGCAAACACACACACACACACATTCCCAGATTCATGGTCGTGTGTTGGAATGAGTGTGTTTGAGTGACGTCACCGTACCCGTGTCTGTGAGCAGCTGGAGGCCGCGAGCTTTCAGAACCACCACCGAGAGGCGCTGTAGAGTCGGACTGTAGCCCAGGGAAACCCGCACGTCACCCAACTCCGAACACTGGGGGAGAGAGTGAGCAGCATGAGTGTTCAGCTGCAAGTTCACCACCAGAGGTGGCTGAATCCTACACACTGTACCTTTAAAATTAAAGGACCCACCTAAAATAAATGACTCCATCTTGAAGAAAATGTTTGACTTTGACTTTAATAAGTGTATGTATGAGGTGAGGTTAAAGTGCGATACTGTCAGTCAGCCACCAGGGGGGCGATGGTGTCAATTCGGCTTCACTTTTTGTCACGTCGGCCATCTTGATTCGATTCCCTCTTTGTTTTGGTACCTGTGTGTCGTCCTCCTTCTCCAGGTCTCTCCAGAGGACTCGCCCTGCCTGCCCCAGCTCGCCCTCTAGTGGCAGCAGCACCCGGCCGACCGCCTGGCGTTTACCGTCCTGCTCCACGCTCAGCACACACACACTCAGGATGCTCTGAGACACACACCCCCCCGACACCTGAAGAAGAAGAAGAAGAAGAAGAAGAAGAAGAAGAAGAAGAAGAAGAAGAAGAAGAAGAAGAAGAAGAAGAAGAAGAAGAAGAAGAAGAAGAAGGCTTTACCTTCATCCTGAATGAAAACAACAGTGATTAGTCAAAAATATCACATGATTGTGTTTTAAACCCTAAAAATTGCAAATTATTATTATTATTGTTCTTGTTGTTATCACTTTTGTCTTTTATGATACAATGAACAGGAGCGGGTTGAACATGCTTCTTCCTCTCATCATTCATTTATTTGCTCTTTCCGTTATCCTCAACAAGTTTTTTATTTTGTATCCCCATTGACAGTTTCTGAATCTTGTGTTGCTATGGCAACCAAAAGGAGTGGATCTTTTCCCTTCGTCCCTTCTTTCAATGTTCTACTCTCTCAAGACCAGCCCTATCTCATCCATCTGCAATTTGTTTGTTTAAATTACATCACATAGGATATTTATTTTTTAAGAGAATGGGAAATTTTTTTATTAAATAGTGTGTTTTTATGAACGAGGCCATCAAGAGGAGGAGGAGAAAGGAAAGAAGGAGGAAAGAAATTGACGATTGACTAAGCACAGAGGAAATAAATATGAGTGACATTTCCAAAACCAAATATGCATGAATCAACAGTAGCACGACAAACAAATTCTGGAATTAAGGAGAAACCAGGCGGAAAATTGCAGTAGAGAAGTAGGAGTTACGTTTGAAAAACAAAAACAAAAAAAAGCACCATAGAGAGAGAGAAGGCTGATGGAGGGTAGATTTGCCCTGTTGTATAATACTAGTGTCCCCCTTTTCCCGTTGAATGCATTCCTTTTGTGATTGCTGGGTCATCCTACACTTTTTTCCTCCTGTACCCAGTTAGAGAATCCAGTATTCTGAGCCAAAGCCTTGATGAGTACCAGGCAGGGTTTAGAGGTGGTTGGGCTCGGCGAAGGCAGAGTTAGATTTTTGTTTGCTGCAAAGCATGGCTCAGTCTCACTTGGGCAATCAAGGCAGTGGTTAGCTTGATTGAGATTTGTGGTTACACTTTCCCCTCTAATCTCTCTGGCTGTCGTTTTTCCCGTTTCTCCCTCCATCTCGCTTTTTTAAGCTTGATGTTTGAACAATGGTAATATTGTTTGTCGTAGATTTTGATCCAGACTAAGATAAACCATAGAGAGAGCAGTGACTTGTCATTGATTACAGTCACACTGAAAATACTAATATTCCTTGTGTTTCGTCCAATTGTGTGTTGTTTTTTTTTACAAACTCATTTTCTCATCAGTCACTGTAGCTTCTCCACCACTTTCCTCCCTCCATTCATTTTCGGTGTGTCCTCCACGTCTGTGGGACAAGAATGTGGAGCCTCAGTGATGAATTTTTCACTCTTTCATAAATCTAACTCCTTTCCCTTCTTGCCCTCCTCCTGTCGCTCAAGTTGAGGCCACATAATGAGCCATGAGCATCCTCTCCCCTTCAGCCTTTTCCTCTTCATCCTCTTTATGTGCAAGACATTTCTGAAAAATGCACACAAAGTGAATATTGTTCATAGGGACTAAGTATCTTGGCCACTATTATAGATTTTGCTCAATTTCAACTGGGTTTTCAGGTGATGAGTTTACAACATGGCTTCAGGGTCAGATCGGAGGCCTCTCTTGAAAAGTCTGTGTCGTTGTCCAGGCGGCAACATTTTCATTTGATGTTGCTCGGCAATCCGAAGAGGTTTTGATACAGACACAGGATAGCCTGTTTTGATAACTGGCTCCAGACTGAACAGTGATGACAGTGAAACTGATGTTTTCCTGTAATTCTCAAAGATAAAGGATCCTTCCTTAGATGTACCCATCGCTTTATCACAGCAGAACAAAAAAGACTCGGTTATCACATGGATGCATGTTAACCGTGGCATTGCAGCCGGCACCAGACACACACACATTTTGTCTGTAGCGGATTACACAGATGTAATCGGAGTATGTGACACAAGGTCCTCATACACAACATTAACTAGGCAGGCTCCACGAAGACTGCACTCTAAGCAAATCATAAAAAATACATATAAATGTGTTTGCTTAAGCCGCCATCTTACTCAAACATTCTTTAACAGTTATGGAAACACATGGCTTATTTTTTATTCTCTCTCCCTTTCACACACACACACACACACACACACACACACACACACACACCTACTCACAACAGGGTTATTTGCGACGGAGGTGTGAAGGCCCTGGATCGTGACATTCTGGCAGACTGTGTTTACCCTGGCTGGTACTCAGATACTGAGCAGAACATACGCACAGACACACACACACACGCATGTACACACACACATACACACACATACACACACACACACACACACACACACACACACACACACACACACACACGCACACACGCCAGAAAGGGACATCCCACACATGGTGGTCAAAGGCTGCTGCAGGGGCCAATCTGTGTGTACATGAACATACTTTACGTGTGTGTTAGTCTTTACTGGTTGAGCCTGTGTTTGTGAGACTGTCACTGGTTCTTATCAGGACACAGCACAACCAGCAGCACAGGGGCTGCGGGGGGCATGTGGGTGAGAGTGTGGGTGGTGATGGGCATAATATTCTCTAATATTTTGTTTTTTTCAATTCTTTTCAGTGTGAAATATCTGCCTTTGCTCCTCAACATCACTGTGCCCACATCCAAATTGTGAAACTACCCTGTATCAATGCAAAAGTTGCTTTTTCTTGTCATTGTCCACTCTTGCCTGACATCTTTGTTTGCTTTCCCCTTGTATTTATTAGCCTTGCTTTCCCTCTCTCTTCCTCAGCAAACGGCGCAGCTCCCAGCTGGACCCACATGTTTTTGGCTAATATTAAAAGGAGAAGTGCCTTGGCCCGTTTTTAATAAAATTGAAGCAGTGCTCGGAAGAGGGAACAAATAAATGAGAAAATGGGTGGAGGTGGGACACAATACTTCCATACTGTTCTCCCCCAAAACAATCCAATCCCTCCAGTGCTGTGCGTCATACCATCAGAGACAAAAGCATAGACAGACAGAGGTGCAGTTAATTGAGACCAGATGTAAACAGAGCGCGACGGGAAGGAGGGAGAATTAAAGAAAGAAACAAAAACAAGGGCAGGGAGGCGACTGCAGAAACGCTGGCAGCAACACACGGCAGATTAAATTCGGACTGACGCAATTTATTTTCCAAATGCGCTCCGCGGTTGTAGTTAAGGGAGCGAGGGAGAAAGAGAGGGAACATGGAAAGGAAGTGGAGGCGATGGGGTGAAGTAACCACATGCCTTTTTTCCTCGCCAGATGGATTTTAGTCAGACCGTGACCGGTCTGTGTTTAACCCTTGGACGGGTTTGGTAGCAGCACTTCTCGAACCACTTCTGACAAGCCTTCAGCTCTCCCTCTCTCCTGTTCATGGTGTTTTCGTGAAATCACAGGGAACTGGTCAGACACCTCTCCGAGCTCTAATAATCACATTTCCACGTCGGGGGAAATCAGCGTGCTTGTGTATCAGGTGTTTTGGCTAACTTTCCTGCATCCTTTTAATTCGTTACCGTAGAGCAATTATGTGAATTGAGGAGGTGGTACCATGTTCTGAGCCAAAGTGAGGTAATTCAGTTGTTCAGTCATATTGTAGCACTGTCTGCGTCTGCCGATGCTGTCCACACAGCCAGTGCTGTGTGTATCAAGCACTGGAAGATTTGGATCTTCTGAACATAGATGTTGTGTTCACTGTCTGCAGATGATTCATCCCTCCCTTCATCTGTGGCTATTCTTGTCCTTGCTATCCCACAACTTCTCCCAAAACTCCCTCCCTCTCCCTCTCTCTCTCTCAAAGCATCCTCACTTCATCCATCAATCCCTCACTGGCAGAATGTAGGGAGGGGTGGGTGCGTCACCCTGGCTGGAAGACACTCGAGAGCGAGCCGCCTGTCACACCCAAACACGTGCACTCAGTAGACGACTACACAAGCATGACGAGAGCCGTGGCCACAGACAGACAGTGGAGCTTATAGCGAACGCAGCTCTCTTTAAGTCACGCATGCATACTTGAAGGACACTTTCTTCTGCTAATTGGCTGAAAAGTTAATCCTCACATGACATTGAGAAAATGTAAAGTTTCGCCCCCCCCCTCCCTAGCAAGGCACAACATGGCTGCTAGGTTGTTCTCTCCTTGAAGTAATCCTCTCCCACCCGGCAAGGCCCAGTGCTGTGGCGAGGATCACCTCGCCGACAAGGAATTCACAACAGCTTTATGAAGAGCCAACTGGTGGTGAAGAGTCACATGCTTATGTGCAGAGACATGGCAACATGTATTTTTTTCGGCCACGCATGACTGTTTACTCACTGTGTTTCTGTGTGTCACTCACGTGTCCCTGTGGTTTAATTATTCAGGCTGTATTAAATCTTCATTTCCACAGTGCTCACAGTCCAATGGTGAACACGGATGAATATTGCATTTTCACCATCAAGCCTCCTGTGTGTGTCGGAGGGAGGAAGAGATAACTTCCTGCCGAGTCACAGAGAGATGAATCGTGCAGGTGCAAGGTGAAGGGAAAGCAATGTGCAGTGAGACAGAGAGCGAATAACCTCAAACTGGGATGGTTAGCTTGTAATGTGCCCTCTTAAGCCAACTGTCTCAATCATGTGTTCTCCGTGTTGTTTTAGTAAGGTGGTCTGGGTAGGTTTTATTTGTCCAGCATCAGTTTTACTGACCGTTACAAAAACCCAGGATGCACGGCGACGCACAGCGTCCAGGCTTCTGAAATATGGAGGTGGTCTGCAATGCAAGGAGAGTCGAGCACTGTTTCTTGTGCACTGTGAATCTGAAGTCTCAAAGAGCGTAAAATATGTTGTTTTTTTTCCACCATGGAAGGGTTTAACATCATTTTAAAATTCAAAGCACCTCAGACTGAGAAGTAAATTATTAATTTTCTGGCTTTGAGACAATTTTGCCTCCCAGTGGCCACTAGACAGGTCCTTTGAGTCGAGGATAACGAAAGACAAATGCCATGAATAGAATGACATTGTATGAATTGTGTGGTTTCACTTCAACATGCTCTGTTCAATAGTTTCATCTGTTGTTATCTCGACATGTCCTTGCATCATCTTGTCAGAAGACGTGGTTTGTGATTTTCAGTTGCTTTCAAACGAATGATGCCGATGTCTCCAGCTCAGTTGGATGGCTTGTCGTGCAGCTCAATGTTTGCACTGGAGAAAGCCAAAAAAAAACTGGTCATCTATTACATAGTTTATTTTCTGAGTGGCAGAAACCAGAGCACCGCTGGGCTCATTTGTTTAGTTTGTCTTTCCCCCCTTTTTGTCTGCCATGGGAGAAAAACGCTATTTTAATTATGCTAACGTGAACGCTGAGACACCATCTGCATGCAAAAGTGAACAGAATACGTTGGCAATGATTTGGGTCTGTGTACAGCAAGGCGTTATCGCATTGTATGGTGATGCTGAAACATGGCGCAGTCGGCAGAGTGGAGCTATAGGCGGCAGACAGGAGAGCGTATCTACCTCCGCAATCAGGGTTTGTCTTTGAAATGCTGAAAAGCACCAGGTTTGATCGCAGCTGACATATCTGGGTTAGAATGATAACGGAGTGCCAGGCACCCCACCCCCCTCCCCCCTCCCCTCCTCCATGTGAAAATCCATAATATAAAAATATTCACACATTCCTGCATATTATTGTTTTAGATTCGAGCACTGTGTCGAGGGGATAAACTATGTAGGTTTGACATGTTTGCATGTAAGTAGAAGGGATTAGGAGATGGAATCAGTAGGGTGCATACATGTACCTGGGTGGAACATGAAAGCACAGAGAATGTGTGTGTGTGTGTGCGTGCACTGGTCCCTTACTACAAAGTGTTCTCTATAGACTTCTGGAGCTGGTTGTATACAAAGGTAGATTCACTCAAACTCCCGTTCAGAGAATTTGGTCGTCTACAAACAATTAAAGTCATGTCACACTATTTCTCCATACTCAGTCTATCTCTCCATCTTTCTCCGCCCCTCCCTGTCTGTCATCCCCCTCCCACCCCCTCTCCCCACATCCACACTCGGCGAGAAAGCGTAGGGCGTGGGTGGACAATCTCACAGTCCCTTTCAACGATCAAAGTCCCTTCGCTTCCTCTGCTTCCCTTGCTCTCGCACTGTTCTACATGTTGCTGCCTTATTAAGTTGTGCCACTCTCTCCTTCCTCCACCCCCACCCCCCACACTCTCTCTTTTTCTTCTCTCTCGCTCTCTCCTCCCTTCTCCCTCCATCCCCCCTCCCCCACATTATGCGTCTGGTCGGTCAGTGACCATCTTTCTGGTCTCATGCTTTTTAATGAGCCTTTAATATTATTACTTTCTCTCAAATGCACATCCATGCTTCTATATATGTGCCACACCCTGTAACTCATGTAAACACAGTATTCACCTTGAGTGTTACTGATAATTGTGCACACTATGTTTCATATGATTTTGTATGATGTTTGCTGCGCGCGCACACACACACACACACACACACACACACACACACACACACACACACACACACACACACACTCAGCTGCCTGACAGCTGGTATACAGAGGCGATATTTGACATGATGATGTATGACAGGTCATGACATGGTGTAATATGTCATATACTAATTAAGGAATAATTATGAAGCAGCTTTCCGTTAGCAATATGTTTAAGGAAGCCAAGAATATTTCCGACTTCACATTCAACTTTTCCACTTCATTTCACCCAATGAGTGCATTTGATCCCACTTTACATTTTGCTAGTTTGCTAGTATTAGTAAAGGATATATATATATATATCCTTATATATGTTGAAAGAGAACAAATTTATCTGCATTTTGTTTAATGCTTCTAATGCTCAAAGAAATATGCCGCAGCAATAATTTAGATGTATTATAAATTCTTTTCCCGTTATTGTTGAGCATTATTCATTAGTTCCTCTGAAGATGTCAAAGGCTCCATGTTCCATTCCCACAGGCGCTCCTCATCAGAACATGTGACTCATGTATGTTATGCTGGATGAAAGGACCCACCCTGTCTTACTACATATTATAATATGACATTATTACATAGTGGGATGTAACAAGGTTTTAACGAGGGAAAGAGGGCAACCTTTGGTTCAAGGTCCAAGTCTCTGATTTGAAATCCCAAACGCTGGAGTGGGGTTATGTCCATCGGCATTAAGGAAGCGATTGGCACTCCTCATATAACATGCGCCGTCTTTGTCAGGCCGACACACACACACACACTCACTAACACAGGCCCCCTTGTTTTTACCAGCGTGCCACCCTCACTCCTCTGTGGACATCCATGCCATCTCATCCCCCCCAGGCTCCGTATCACTTTACTTCATTATTTAGCATGTTATTTTTTCTCCTCCCTGATCTATAGTCTCCACATCACAGAGGCAGCTAATTAATTATGGATGGACTTAAGGGGGGTTGAGGGGGGGATTAAAAAAACCGGAAAAAAATAAGGAAAAGAAAGAAACAACCAGACACCAGCCTAATTTCATATGCGCAGTGTATTTGGAGTTTTATTAATTTATCTTTTGTCAGGCTACGCCAAAGCCTTCAGAACTATTTTGAATACATTCATTTATTTATATAGCATCCAAATTTCTTGCTTTCGTCTTCATCCTCCTCCCCCTCTGCCGCCCCTCATCTCTGTTGTGATTTTAACCTCTCACCTTCTGCATATCAGAATAACAATCACAATCAGAAACAGCTTAAATGACCAGGTACGTTGTCAGCATGCAAGGAATTTGTACACGGAAGATCTTGTCTCTTCTGAGGGAGTAAGCAGGAATATACATAAAAGGATAAATAGTAGAAAATATGTATATAGACATGGGCAAATATATGTATATGCATATATATAAATATATGTATACATACACACACACACACACAGCCGATAGTCTCATTATCTCCATTTCAGTGAATGCTAAAGAGTTGTTTTGGTCACATGCGAATACAGATTTTCTCATCCTCCCGCCAAACATGGATAGTTATTGCTTTCATGATATATTTTGATTTTTTCTTTCATTGATGGTGTGATGGGTGGTGCGCTACACATCAGAGCGTATGGAAAATGGAGGCAGGAATATTTTAGAGCTGGCCTGACCTAGAATGACAGCTGGTCTCCTTTGAGAAAGCTGTTAGCCACATTCAATCAAAAGTGGCATCTGGGTGTTAGAAGTAACAATAATGATCTCAATATTCAGGTCATGCTTTGTACAACTTAACAACTATCATTTTAATGATCATGCTGCCTTATTGATACCTGAAGGAAATACAGAACTTCATTGAACAAATGATCTCTTTGTCTACATGTAGGGATGTTCAGTAAAGTAATTTATTCAATACTCTTTATAGGCAGAGTCATTGATTCTGGTGAATGCTTGTTGATGTTTGCACTGATCACCAGAGCAAACACACATGTCTCCCCTCTCTCTCGATCCCGCTGCCACGTTACCCCCTCCCCTTACACCACCACTTTAACCCCCCGCCCCCCTTGTTCAATGCTCAATCACAAATGCTCCTTGAAGCTGACTGGTTTCGAACGTGTCCAATTTATTATCCTGACTGTCTTTATTTTACAGACCCAGCAGATATATACTATTTTTTTTCTACAAAAAGTACCATGGATAAGAATGGCTGATTCTGCCTTTGATAATCTACATAATAATATATTCCTTTACCATGAGCAAATGGGAGCCCTGGCACTAGCCTGAGGCAGCAGAGCTAACTGCGTCCTCTGAGTGGCCCTCTGGCTACTTGACTTTGTACTGAGGGTGGAGACTCACCATTGCAGACGCACCATTTGTAATATTAATACATATATTGTAAAACAAACCGCACACACACATACCTAGAGCCCAATTCAGTTAGAGTGAGAGAGAGGGAATGGCTACTGTTAATGTTGGAACCGGTGCAGAGCGATACCTTCTTTGGTGCTTCACTGCCTCTCTCAAAAGACTAATGCCTGCCATTGTCCCATGGCTGTGTGTTCAACCCGTGGCGCTGTCCTCATTAAGTCAGAGCTTTTGGTCATAAAGCTCAGTACTGATTGATTTAAAATTAATTTGCACTTGCGGAAAGTTTCAAGTAAATCCTTTAAAGTACAGATGGTTCTACACAGCCCAGTGTGAGAGCTTCCCTGATAGCTCATGTTGGTTCTCTTATGTGTGTCATCAATCGTGCTGCTTTTTTTGGCAGAGAAGTTTCATGCTTCACTGTCCACATCTGTTTGTGTTTAAAACGCTTATAAAGATATCAGAGCACAAAGACACTGATCAAAATCTCCCAAATTAGCAGAAGTTTTTTTTTATGCTGAGTCGTGCTATTGAGACATCTGTTGTGTGTATTCCTCCGTGCACTTCACATGTAACTTCACCATAGATGGATCTTTCTGCGCCGCCCTAAAAAGTACATCAGTCATCTGTCGAATTACTGATGAACTGAATCGGTTCACTCAATCCCCGCAACCTCGCCCCAGGCCTTCACAGCACCAACCCTGTTCCATGCAAACATCAACTCACACACACACACACACACTCACACAGGACATTTACATTCATACACATGAAATCAACATATGCCTTTCTCATTCTCTGTTTGTCCTGCTGAAATGAACCGGATGCAAAGTGTGTCACATCTGGCCAAGAAAACCAAGCATCCGTCTTCACAGATGAAAGCCAAGAAGTCTGAGGGAAAAAAAAGAATAAAGGGGGGGGGGGGGGGGGGGGGGGGGTTCCGTTTCGGCTTCAAATGAATTCCGTCTGCGAAATATTGTTTTAATGTACTCTGCACTTTGTAGCCCAAATGCCACCTTTGAACTCTTTTGGCACCTGCCACAAATACTGAGGAAACAGTTTCTCACTGCCCAGCACTTTTCTCTTTGTTCCTCTACAACCCCCCCCCCCTCAGGGAAACTGGGGGCTCTTGTATATTAAACCTGGGTCTTTATGCCGTCTGATTTCAACAGTCATGCAGCTTTTCATACAATAGCTGCCCCAAGTTGACATCATGTTTTGTGACTGTTCTAAGTAACCCCGAAATGTTTGATGTATTTCATGTCAAGACATATTGACGTCATTTCTTACATTCCTCCAAAAAGTTTCCACAGAAACACTTTCAAACTCCTCTCTTTGAGTCTGCAGTTATCTGCATCACTCATTACCCAACTACTACTGACCTCTACCTTGCTCTACCTTCTGATGACAACACGGACAGGACTGACTGAAGGATTGGGATACTATTAGGAAAGATGCCTGCCAGAAAATACGACAGCTGAGCTGTCACAAAATCGATAAGGCGATGAATAAAACATTGTCTGTGCTACAGGCTATGCTAACTTCTGACACAGAGGCCGCTGTTATGTAGCAGCAGGATGCTGAAACTTTGTTGTTGCTCGTGATGCACCTCGGACGATCCAATTACACAGCTCAGTCAGTCTGCTTTCTTCTCTTTTAGTTTCTTTCCCTCTGTCTTTTGTCCTTTTCCATTGTTTTCTAATATTTGTCTGAGGCTCTGGACCAGGGGTGTGAAACTTAATTTCACAGAGGGCCACATCATCAGCATTATGGTTGCTCTCAAGGGGCCGCTGTTAGCTGTGGGACTAAATGTAATTACTACTTAACAACATATTGTAAAATAACCGTGTTCATACTTGATTGTCATTTATTCAAGTTTCAAATATTGTCATATTCATTTACATACGTTAAAATGTAAACACACCGTAACTCACTGGATTTATTGCTACACATAAAAAGTGGCATGTGTAATTGACTAGAGTTCATGGGCAATGTATGCTTTAGACTTTTATTTTTAGACAATTATATGGCTTTAAGCTCCCAAGGGCCACATGAATTGATCTAGCGGGCCACGAGTTTGACATGTGCGCTCGAAACACTTGATGAAGCAGGATATTGTCAGGGGCTTTGGTTTGATGGATGGATGGATGGATAGATGGATGGATGGATGGATGGATTGGTGAGCATTCAGTGAAGTTGCTGTACCCAAGTACTCGTCCCCTCCCTCCCCCCTTCCATATTTCCCCCTCTCCTTCAATATTTGATACTTACCTCCATCTGAGCCAACCCCTCTTCCCTTCCCTCTCCATCGCTTCCCCCTCATCTGCCTCCCCCCTCGTTTATTATACACATGGCCTCCTGAATCCCACTCCTTCTTCCTCCACCACTATTCCCTTCTCTCATTATGTGTAGTGCATGTGTTTGTGTGTGATCAGACACACAAGGCCAGGACTAAGCAGGGTAATGAACAAACTTCGGCATTGTGCTCAGGGCCCCTGGGGGACGAGCCGTAGCCTCTAATGTACAACAGCCCAGAGTCGAGGAGGGGTGGGTGGAGGGGTGGTTGGGTGGTGGATTCACCGACAGGGAGGCAGCTGAAATGAAAACAATGAGCAGTGAAGAAGAGGGGCGGCAATGTTACTTGTAAAGTGATGATTTAAAAGGGAATTATGTTTTCACAGATGAAATGGTTCTGACCGGTCAACATGAGCGTGTCGTCGCAACCCAGAACTCTGATTTGTTTTTTGTCATGCTTGGTTCATAAAGTTGAGTGGACAAGAGGACGGATCATGGTGGATTTTAAGATTTAGCATTTGCGAACTGGTAATATCCAGTAAATATTGGTTTTGAAATTCCCCTCTTTGTTCCTGCCAACCACATGTCTCTCATTAAAGAAGTCATTTCCCTGCGTCCCCTCGCTGTAAACTGTGCTATTTGTCAGCACTAAATGTGTGTTGTTATCCTTTTGGCACAAAACACACAGTCGAGGGCGGGTGAGTTCCTCCCAAACCCATGTTGTACAAGACGTGTTACCCAAACACTCCTCGCCCCGGCTCTTTTCTTGTTCATTCTCAGCACCGATGAAATCTGTGTTGCCTCCAAATCATGGCATGAAGGCTGGAACTGCTTAATTCCTTCCAACACATCCTTATCTAGAAACCACACACACACACACACACACACACACACCAAGCAACCTGTCCTTTATGTTTAGAGTTCAGTCACATGATCGTATTCACACAGTACTTCACCAAGTGAAGTATTTGTCTGACACATCTATGCACACACCCTCCAGGGTGCTGTAGTCCAGTGGTATGAGCCAGTGAATGGGCTGTTTAAACCGGGCTATGTCAACGCTGGCCAATATCAGAGACTGATGTGCACGTACATGCACACGCACACTCATAAGACTAAGAATGTTCATAAGCCCACTACCCCTCTCCTCACATAATAGACAATACATCCATATTTCCCTCATTATACTGCTGCCAATAGTTTTATTGGGCAGATGGTTTGTGAACTGTGTGAAGTAAAACACACACATCAACCAACAAGTAAATGATTTCATCACTCCTTCTCTTAAAGGTGCAGTGTGTACGATTTCGGCCATTTTTGTCACTTCTAAAACATTTGGCAAAACAATTACATACTGACATTTTCATGAATTAAAAATTTCCCTTTCCCCTTAAATGAGCCCATTAATGCATATTTACACGAGGAGTGGGTCCTCTCTATGGGGGCCGCCATGTTTTTAAAGTAAGTTTTACACATCTATTGAGTTTTATTGACAACTGAAGTCTACCACAGGTTCTCCTGCATGTTCAGAAGGGTGAGGGTGAGGTGATGGATTGCAACATGCAACTTCACCTCTAGATATCACCAAATCTTACACACTGCACCTTAACTTAACTCACTACCACTCGTGCCCCGTTTTCACTCTCTTCCGACTGTATCGAACAACGTCACTTTCTCATCTACAGTATAACTGTCTCCAATGGGGAACAATGTGTTGATTGTCGTTTATGTTTTCTGTCTCTACAGGACTGCCCACAGATCCTCCCCTCAACACAGATCTACATTCCCGTCGGCGTGACCAAGCCCATCACCTTGGCAGCTAAGAACCTGCCGCAGCCCCAGTCGGGACAGAGGAACTACGAGTGTGTCTTCCACATTCAGGGAGAGACTCACAGTGTTCCGGCCCTGCGCTTCAACAGCACCTCCATCCAGTGCCAGAAAACAGCGGTGAGTGAGATTTGAGGACGCATTTTTTGGGAGCTCAGGTTGTGTAGGTGGATGCCATTTTAGCACTGTTTGTTGATTGTGGAGAACATAGCTAATGGTGTGCTCAAGTGTCATTATTGTGGTTTATACTAGGTGCAGCAGTTACTGTAAAAAAAACACAGAACTGAAATTATTTTGTAAAATGTTTTATAAACACATTTCTTAGTATTGCTTTTTCTAAACTAGATGATTTGAAAAACAAATCTTCCCCTTTGCAGCTGAGCCTCGCCTTCACAAGCAAAACTGAATTTTAAGTCACTGACAGTGAGTTTTTACAAACCCTTTTAAGGACAGATTTTCAGATATGAGGTTTTCCTGTGTACATGAAAAATTAAATGACCAAGAATTGTGTGGAACAAAGTTTTGAAACAGTTTAGTTGGAAACAGGAGAGAAAATATCATTCCAAAAAATGCTCTGCCCCAATGAAGCCATGGCCTGAAAGCTACATAAATGCTCTGGGCAACAAAGAGTCAGAGTTCCAGTTCAGACATTGACCCGGTCTCTGTTTAAATAATGGCCTCCCACAACTAATGAGCACTTTAGACTCTAACATGGTCATTGTCCGGATAGATCACCAATGTGCGATTCAGACACTGGCTTACGCGCAATCTAGACAAATGACCCAATGCTGATCTCTTTCACTGAGCTGATAGATCAGCTAATAGATATTGACGCCAAGAGTTCGCATTTGAATAAAGACACAGACAAATGATTTAGACGCCGCCGCACCGCTACATTTGCTTTTCAATGTATGGCCCTAAATCATTATGGATTTTCTAATTTTGTGTGATGCATCATTTAATGCAGTGGTCAGCTGTAGCGTGTTGCACACCTCTTTGGTTTTTACAAAGTATTTGCAGCTGGTGGGGATTAGACGTTTGTGCCAGATTTTTTTTTCCCTCTCACAAGTTTTTAATAGGAAGAGGATTCACGTAAGATTCAGGTAGGCAGGGATGTTTGTGAATGTGTGTGTGTGTGTGTGTGTGTGTGTGTGAGGCTTCAAACTAGTGTGACAGATAAGAGGTAGCAAGCGCTGCGCTTCACTGAGGCTGAAAATGCGGAGAGGAAGTCTGTCTCTGAACCTAGTTGAGAGCGGATTGATCATGTTTACACCTACTCTCTATACCTCTCCTCTCTCTCTCTCTCTCTCGCTCTCTGCCCATACAGCTCATCTTTTCTTCCTCCATCTGTCATACTTTCCTCTTCCTGCCATCCCCTACTTTTCCTCGCTGTCTCTTCCACTTCTGCTGCCCGCCTCTGTCCCCCGTCTATTTCCATCTCCACATGTAAAGCAGAGCAACGGCACTGAGACAAGATGAGAGCTGCTGCTGTTAATTCGGCTGTAAATTAGGGTGAAGCAGCTGTCACCCTGCACTGTCACACTTGGGAGAAACTATTTGACAGTTTCAAAGAAAGCAGAAACATCCATAAAGTTATCATGAGTTGCTGATCAACTTTTCCCTCTCATACCAAAGCCACATTTATTTTATGTCACCTGCTCAAATGTGTGTGTAGATTACAACAGCAGAGGCAGTGATGACGGGCCCTTGCATGCTAAGTTGTTGTATGTCGCAGCTATACCCCTCATTGGCTTGCAAGGGCCTGTCATCACTGCCTCTGCATTTTTTATATATATATATATGTATTAATACCTGCTCAATTAACACTGTACATTCAATCAAACCCCAACTGTATCCAAGCACTGTGTGGCAGAGACTGCTCTGTGACAACCAGTGCTGTTCCTGTATCGACGGTCAGTCTTCAGGTGCTGGCACGTGCTTCCTCGTTGTTTGTGTGGACAGCACTAATTAGTCAGCCATAGGGTCGTCTCCTCTCAGAGGTGTCTGTCTATTGACTGTATGTTGTTGCTGCAAGGCCGGTGCTAATAAGCAATCCAAGCCCACTGTGACTCCAAAGTAGAATTTCCCACTTTGATGTCCGCAAAGTAGACATACCAGCAGCAATTAGCCTTGGGCTGTCAGCACTTAGCCCTTGTTAGCAATTAGCCCGTGCCAGCTCTTGTAGATGGTCAGATATGGTTGGCTCACATGCATCGGGGCCGGACGAGGCCAAAGAGAGATTCACAGAATGAAGGAGACGCCGGCTGCGTGAACTCGTGATTAAAGAATTATTCATCCAGGCCCGAGCCGATGAGTATAATAACGTGTAATAATTTATTTGGAGGACTTCTAGCTGTGGAGACGTATTTCAAAAGAATGAGGCTTTTTAAATATTAGTTTATCCTTTTTATAGATCTTCATATCTCCACCATTCATGCGCATGCTTTCATGTTTGTTCTGACTTTGACAGTGTGCAGCACCAACTCCATGAATCATGTATGACTCTACAGTAGAAATAGACTTCATCTGGTATGCTGCCTCAGAATGTGTAGGCACACAGCGATGGGGAAAGGGGTTAATGAGTGTCTGTGCATGCATGTGTGTGTGTGTGTGTGTGTGTGTGTGTGTGTGTGTGTGTGTGTGTGTGTGTGTGTGTGTGTGTGTGTGTGTGTGTGTGTGTGTGTGCGTGCGTGCGTGCGTGCACGCGTGCATCCATCCCTCAGCATGCCTCAGGCTGTGGATCCCAGGATAGTTGTGCATGTGTGTGTTAAGTGCTGAATGTTTTGGTGTGAAATTTCCATTATCCCACTCTAGTCGGGGTTGCTAATCAATGGGGTGAACACTGTGGTGCTAATCCACGGTTTAGCCTTGTGTCTGATCAACATGTGTGTGTCAGGCAGTTAGATTAACGGACAAGCATACAGACACACTTGCACTTGAAGGCGAGGTCAGGTCAAATACAGAGACGAAGAAGCAGTGAAGGGATAGAATAGAGAAAGAGATGACCAAATACATTTAGATGCAAAGGAGAACGGCTGAAAGTGTGAGGTAGTAATACGAGACATCTGTGGAACACAGAAAAAAATGGAGATGATTTGAGGTGAGAGGGACTGAGAAAATTGGTGCAGGGAAGATGATTTCAGGTGAGATGAATAGAGAAAAGTGAGAGGGACATCGAAGAGAATGGCTCAAAATTCCCTCCCGGGGCAAAGCTTAGTTTTCCTTTCTCCCACACAATGTCATCGCACCACGCAAAAGAACACACCTAACCACAGGATATGCAGGATATCTACAGTCGGATCATGTTTAAATTCCAGTTTCCCATACTTAACTTCCTCTAACGTGACTATAATAACTCAATACTCTGACGGAGTATCCCCTAACAGGAGGCCGTCAATAAACCAGTGTATATGTGACACACGTGATATATGATAGTGTAACATCAGCTCCATGCTAACCTTGTTTTTTATTGACTGCCCATATGTGCTTAAGGGAGAGAGGAATATCGGTGCGATGGTGTTTCTGCATGAGATTTCTGTACATACCAACTGATCCCAGAGGGCTCACGGCTATTGTGTCCCACAATATGAGAGGGACCGGTGTATTAAGTGAAAGGTTTCCTAAGCAGCCAGAGACATGAAACAAGTAGGCCACCTCGTGAGTGAGTCTCAGAATAATAATCCCTCTTTTAGGTATTTTAAAACTCGCCCGGAGCTTTGAATCTTGCTGTGTGATGGGAATTAGTCATCACACATTTTCTCAGTTTTGAAGTCGGGTACTCGGCCAGACGTAATTCATCATTTTTGGAACCTGTGAAAGTTGATGAGATGGCAGATTGTCCAAAGTCCTATTGCGAGTTAATGGGAGAAAAACTCACTGATCATTTGGTTTTTCGAAAGAGTCCTCTGCATATTTCATACTGCCAGACAAGTCCACATTACCACTGACACGTACGCAGCCATCCGCCTGGCCGTATGCTAGCTGTTAACTCTGGTCAGAAAAACCCAAAACAACAAGCTGGCGTCTGCAATCAGGCTCCCTACGGTTTTCTGATCAGGCCGAGGCAGCGTCCGGCCTCGTGCTGGCCAATCAGAGGCTGAGGTGTGGGTGAAAAGGGCCACTGGGATGCTGGACTGTGGGCTGGGAAGTTGCGCTCAGAGTTCCACAGGGGTCATGGGAGTGAATAAACACATGTACACACAAAGCTCACATACGCAAATGACCACATCCTGGGGTCAAGTAGGCTGTTGGAGCGCAGCTGGGTTTCCTCCAAAGACTGAGGGAACACAATCGAACCTTTGAAGACTCCGACTCCTTTTTACACCTTTATCTCTCTCTTTTCTCACCCTTCTGTCCATTTGTACTTCAGTGTCTACCCCTTTTTTTCCCTCCTCATCCCCGTTTTTTCCGGTTTTCCCCTGAAGGGCTGGAACGAGAGGACAGATAATATCAGTGCGAGCCTTACACCATTACCTTCTGTCTGATAAAGCACTGGGCCACTCAATCACCCTCTTACTCTCACTCTTTCACCAGTGTGGGGAAAAAAAAGGAGGAGACAAGGGGACGGGAGGAGAAAATGTAGTTTGGACAGGGTGTGTTATTCCTCTGTGTGCAGAGAGCAGCTGCTTTTTAAAGAAGAGATGGCAAATATCAGGGGCCCCGATGGCATCCAATTAAGAGAGACAAAATGAAGATGAAGTGCAGTTGGACAGCAGAGACACAGGCGAATGTTTATGGGCACTGAGACATGGAGGAAGGAAGACAGCTGGAGGAGACGGTAAAGAAAACAGCTGTACATATTTGGAAAAGACTGTTCAAGGAAATAAGGGACAATGTATAGAAAGATATTTAAAGGCATAAACAAGTGATGGAGCTGAGAGATGGATGAGGAACTGGAAGTGGAAAAGTGGAGGAGTTCAGGCCTCTGAGAGTTTTTAGGGGAGAGAGGACAAATAATCTGCTCCCTTCCAAAATGAAAAGATGGCTGGATGGATGGACGGAGTAAATAGAGGTCTAGAGAAAGTTCAAACGTGTCCGCAGGGAGGTTGGTCAACACAAACCTCACTGGTCTAATGGTGTCACAAATCCCGCTCTGTGTGTGTGTGCTTGCCGTATGTGGGTGTTCGTGTGTGTTGAAGAGATGCAGTTGAAAACTTTTGTCCTTCTCTGATTTTCAGAGGTTAAGAGGTAATGTAAATTTTCCTTATATTTAAAAAAAAAAATCATTTAAAACAGATAAGCACATGAAGTTACACATGCACACTGCTAAAGGTGGCAGTGAAAGCACTAATGAGTTGCCTGGTTGTCGAGAGAGTCGGTGCAGCAGAGCATGGCACAGCCTGGTCTGGCATGGCCTGGCACAGCTTAATGAGATATAAACACTGGACCTGCCACTGCAGTCAGCCACTGTACACACTGACACTATTTTAATTGGCCTGCCGACTTTGTGTGTGTGTGTGTGTGTATATATATGTGTGTGTGTGTGTGGGTGAGTGTTGAAAGAGATTAAGGAATTCACTCCAACTTGCTGTGAACTGCTGGGGATTGAAGACCATATGCCGTGGGTTTTGCTTTGGGCTTTGTTCTGCCGTCGTGTGACGTCTCAGACACTGCTGATCCGATTTAGATTTTCTGGCTTAATTTACCTTGTGCTTGTTCAAAGTTGTCTCGTGTGTCTTGATAGGGTGACATTGTTAAATGAATGTCTCTTTAGTTGTGTTGAGACATAAAAGGTGGAAAGTGTTTGCACACGGTGGGTCAAGTTTTTCTGTCATATATGAAAAATGCAGAAGAGTCTTTCACAACAACTGGTAAAACAATTGATTTCAAGTGAGATGGGGGGTGGCAGGATGTAACGTATACATTACACTGCGGTGATCACATGCTTTACAGCGCATGGACACAGACAGAGGACTTTATTACCTAAAGCTCTTGAATTTCATTGCTTTGTGGGGACGTCTTTGTCAGAGTATTTTTATCATCCTCACATATTTGTTTTGTGCTGATGTTTCTTAGTTTTGAAACATTTCGGTGTTCGAAATGTCATTACCATGTACATGGACTCATTGGGACATTTTCAAATTCAGTATATTCTTATATTCTTTCTTACACAGCTATGTAACAGCCTAGTTAATTAGCCAATATATGGTGTTGTTGTAACTCTCATACATTGTTTTGAGTTTCCAGCATGACCTCTTCTCTTCCCCACTGCCATCCACCTATCTTCTCCCTCCTCCTCCTCCTCTCCTGCCTCCACCCTCCTCCTTTTCATCTCCGTCCCCTCATTGACTTGCTTGGTCCCCCCCCTGCCATCCTCTTGCAGGTGATGAGCCAAGCTCCCATGTTCCCATTCCTGGATAAATAAGAATTAATTGCTGCTCAGCTATCAGCATATGCCAGCTTCTCCACCCCAACCTGCACCTCACTTACATCATCTATTTCTCATTTCTGTCTCACTGCGCGTGTATCGCTGCAATCTCTAACCTTTACTCTACTTCGGCTTCCTCTCATAGCGGTGCTCCACCTCACTTTCTTTCCTCCATGATGGTTTGATGGGCAAGTGAAGCAGCAGAGAGAGATTTTCTGGCTATTAGCGAGAAGAGAGGAGGTGGTGAAGGTGCGTCTATCGCCAGTTTCTTAGCCTGACTGCATTTCTGAATCGTTTATACACTATTCTCAATTATGACAGGTTAACTCCAATGGCGCCTGTTTGAATACCAACTTACGTAACTGAGACCCCTCATTCACAAAAATCAACCCCCAGCCACCACACTATGTGGCCTTTGTCTACAATGGTTAAGTATACGAGCAGCATTTACTTTTGGATCTGTAGAAGTTTCAGGTTTCCACTAGTTGGCACATGATGCTTGGGTGAATACACCAACATATATTTTATTTTGCAGTCCAGACAATGGCACTGAATTGAATTGTTTGTATGTAACCGGCATAGTATATACGTACCTGCTTGGGTCTTGAACCAGTGAACAGCAGTGTATGCGGTCTATACTATGTTGTCCCAGCAGCTTGAGCGTGGCTTCAGGGAAGCGAGGCAGCAATCTTCCTGAATCTGAAGCATTTGCGATATTGTGTTTTGGGGGAAAAGTGGTATGATAGTACTCATTAGAGCCTTAACACTTGAAAAGCTTTTTACAATTCATTTCTCCAAACCAAACCAAATTTTTACAGAATAAAACATGACCAGCAACAGAGGAGCATCATCCGCAACATTTCAGTTTTAGGAAATGAAAACGGAGTGGGTGTGAGAAGTTCACTCGTCTGGTATCCGCTCTGCTAATGATTTCAATTTGACATAACATCTTTGAAATGATGAATAAGAGACTGTGTCTATTATTAGTGATGGGTAGATGTTTTTCCAGAAGTGCTGCTGACACACAGCATGAGACGATCTGTCAAACAGTTTTCATTGGCTGAACAAGACAAAGACACCCAGAGCCCGCCCACAGGAAAAAAAAAAAACCTACCTTCTACCTGGCGACAAACGTTCAATTTCTCCTTTTTTATTTGGTCTATTTTTTCCATCAGTGAGCGCTGAGTTGGAGATGGAGAGCTGGTACATTCATTATCTGTGTCTGCAGGAACGGTGCAGGTGTCCCGTGGCTTGCAGAAGAAAATGGATATTAGGGAGAGCAGGGGAGTTAGCGGGAGGAGAATGGCCACCAGAAGAATGGTATGAGTCGGCAGAGGGGTGGGAAGGAGGGAGGATATTGAAAATATGTACATTTCTGCAAACGACCAAGAATCAGCCTTTTGTCTGGGGAGAAGTCTAGTAAGCTTACACTAGCTTAATGCGTAGGCTGGAAAATAAGAAACATTGGCTATGGCAGCATTATTTTTTCCCTCAAGCCAGCACTTTTCAATCGCCTCTCTCTCTCTCTCTCTCTCTCTCTCTCTCTCTCTCTCTCTCTAACTCTCTAACTCTCTCTCTCTCCCTCTCCTTTTCCTTCCATCAATGAAGAAAGTACATGTGGAAAGCTCATGTGTCTGTGTGTGTGTTTATGTTTGTGTGCAGGAGATAAGCCGGGTAACTGGGTCTGACCAGGCTGCAATCCTGTTAGCATTAGCGATTAGCACTAGCTAACAGGCCCCTATTATGATTAGGGGCTGATTCCATTCCGCCAATCCCATACACACATACACACACACACACACACACTCACACACACACACACTAAGTGATTGGTAGGATTACCTCTTGATCCTTGATTAGGAAGTCATATCTGCCTGCAAGAGGTGTTTCTAGTTATAAAGCGTTGCTGCTGTATATAAATCTATGTATTGAAATACACAGTTTAATCCAGAATTAGCAAGAAAAATGTTTTACCATCATTCAGTGTGTGTCCCCACTCTCAATGTGACTTCTCTTAAAGCGAAGAGGAATACATGTGGACTAATCCAGACTGAATGATGTGTGGTGTCAGGTCGTAATTCTTAATAACTGTCGTCATCACCTTGAGAGAGTTAGAGAGAGAGAGAGAGGGGGCAAGAGGAGGAGAGTGATCGGTTCTATCCGAGGGTATGCCTCAGGCTAGTTTGGTATTTTGAAGCAGTCTGCCTCACACACACCTTCATAGTAAGTAATTGAGGCTGTGACTCTCACAGGAGGTAATTATTGTAACTATTGTTACTTCATCCTGGCCTGCATACATCCTCACTTCCACGCCCTCAGTTTAAAGTGAAAGATGTTGCTAGTGACACTCCAGCATTTTTACCTGCATCTCTGTGTTGCTCCTACTTCTATTGATTCTTTGCACCGTCCAAGTTTCACAGAGGCCCCAGAGACGAACCAGACGTTTGTCTGATTTTTTTAAAGGTTAAATACATCATACAAGTTTTGCAAATGTAAGAGTTGGATTTACACATCTTACCATGTATTCCCTTTGTTACCTACCTCTATCTTCCTCTTTGTTTCGTCAGTCTTGATGATCAACACTTTAGTGGTAAGTCAGACAGACTTACCACTAAAGTTTGAGATCCGGCATGTAAGATTTAGGTAGCAGGGATCTGGGGGTGGAAATTCAATTTACGGTACTTAGGCTGATGAGTGTATAATTGCATGAATGTATGACTTGTTGTTTTGAAAACCCATGATAGAGCTCTTTACATTTACATCAGGGGCAAGAGGCAACAGCATGTTGCCATCATCATTGTTTTAGCCCAGAATGGATAAACCTTTACATATTGATGAAAACTGAATAGGTTCTCCTCCATATTTAGAAAGTAATGGTGAGGTTAGGGGTATTCAGCTGCAATATGCAACTTCACCACTAGATATAACTAAGTCCTAAATCTTTTCCCATTAAATGTAATACTCTTACCTTTTGTTCGTACTTTCCCTGTCACCTCAGTATTTGCGTTTTGTTGAAAACAAATAGTTGATTCTTCTATATTCAGTAGACTCCTCTCTGGCTGGCAAATCCTGACCTTTTGATTGCAACCTGCTTCATGTTTGCCGATTGGAATCTGCTGTGCAGCAAATAAACCATGTACATGGTGCATCTGTGTATTCCCTAAACTGTGCATCGTGCAGAAACACTGGTTCAGTATAAAAGTTTAATAAGCCTTTGGTGCAATGCAATGAGCTTTGGGTCGTACCCCAACATTTTCCCACCCACCCTCTGCTGTCCATTGAACACACACAGATGCATATGCACACTTCTCCCCAACTAAATATTCATGTTTTTGTTCGGGGAAGGTACACAGTCAAAGATAAGATGTACCCCTCTCAACTCAGACACTTCCTCCACCCTCGATTGATATGCAAACACAGACTCAAACCTTCAACATGGGAAAGGAAGCTGAAATAAGCAGTTTCATTCTTAGCGCTGCAGCAACACACCATCGTGTGTGTATGTTTCTGTGTGTTGATGTTCACTGTAAAAAAAGGGGCAAGAGGTCAACACACATCAATCATCTATGTCGCTATCAGCAAAATCAATCCGTCTCATGCGACTCGCAGCAGAAAGTGGCAGTGTTTTGATTGGCTGCTCAGCGGAGAAATAGGGGAAGTGCAAGGAAACTTGACCCCTTGTCCTTTACTCTAATCCTGAAAGGAAATAACAGAATCAGTAGAAATTACATTTTTACCAAGGCTTAAATAGAAAAATACAAAAACAACTATACAGCATATTTGGAAGTGGATTACTTGAAGAAAACCCATTTTGTTAGCTGTTGTTTTTTATTCCCTGCAGTATTGAGAATGTAGATGTTTATTGTATATTGGAAGTGGAAAACACAGTACCAATACGAGTCCTCTGTATTCAGTATCATGGCTCAATCTGGGAATATAAATTATGGATGCATCTAATAAAGTTCTGTCTACAAATACTCAAATACTATGTACATGAATATACATATCTGTGATTCATACCTTATAATTGGAGGGATGCACAAAGTAGTGCTTCACTCCGTGTTCATCCTCTGACCTTTCATACAGCTCCTCTCTCACTTGTATAGTTCCATCTCTCCACTTCCCTGTCATTTTGTCACACATTAGCACTCAACTGAACACACCCATGTGCTCTGTCCAACTGGTGAGGAGGAAGTGCTCTTATTCCCACACAGACTGGGTGGTCTCTTGGTTGAGAGAGAAGGGAAGAAGGAAGGAGGAAAAATGGAAAAAAAAGAATGACTCAGACATGACTCATCTGTGTATGTTTTGCATGTGTTTTTTTTTCTTTTAATCAATTCATATTGAGTATTGATAATATAATTAGTCTTTGATGCTTTAGCTGGCATCCTTCATTGGAGTTCTTCCTGTGTGCAGAATTCGTATTTCTAATGCAGCACCACACATGTGTTTATGTGGACATGTGTATATGTGATAACAGAATCAGCTCTGTATTTTCTTGTTTGACTGTGGGCGTTCTGTGGAATGAAGGTGCATGGCGGAGAGAACGTTGAAGTTAGATTTATATTGTTGCAAGTTTAGAAAATGGTGAAGGGAAGGAACAGTGAGTGGAAGTGGGTGGAGAGTAGGAATACAGGAGGAGGAGGAGGGGCAGGCAGGGGAATGTGTGAAAAGACCACGGCAAACGTGTCAGGGAGCAAATTGAAAATGCCAATTTCACTTTAGCCCCCACCGGCTCAGGCGCTTATATCCCAGCCCCAGCTTCTTATTCCATGTGTAAATGAATGGTGTCCACAGAATAACACACAATCACCTCTCTCCATCCATCTCGCCCTCAATATTTCTTCCTGCAGCCGTGCTGCTGAATCATCCTCTCTCCGCTCGTACCCTTCCCTGCTTCTTCATCCCTCTCTTCGTAATCTCGTCGTTCCTTCTCCAGGTCCCTGCCTGACACTTGTCCCAGCGTGTTCAACCCGTTTTCCAAGCTTTTACAATCACTTATCACTCTTCCTCTCCTGCTATTGCACCTTCTGGTTTTTCAGGCCAATTATTTTCTCACAGTCCTCCTCCTGACACATTTTCCCTTTCACTGCTACAGAAGCGGATTCAGTGCGATTCATGTTTGTCTCCTCCTTTTAATTTAGAAATGATTAAAAGATAAGCAAAGCTAATCATCTCATTATCAGTTTAATTTATATACTCACAGTGTAAAAGTTGTTTTGTGGTTGCTGTGCAGGATTTCTCCTTACAGAAGTTCATGTCTGCCATTTAAATCAAAGCACCATAATGTGCCTGAAATCCTGTTTGGAGAGAAATGCACGACATAAACATAAACTCTGAGATACATGGAGCCAACTTCCTTGTATGTGGTTATAACCCCCTCTGCCTTCAGGCCCGTCTGAATGTAAATCAGCCCATTGCTAAAGTAAAGAATGAATTAATCAGCCATTCACACATTGTGACATTGCTGCGTCCTCTCATTTCCTTATCGTCTTCATGCACATTTCTTGCTCCTTTCCCCTCCTCAGATAAATTTAAATTCACTATTATTACAGATGCCGCGATAAAACCCACTGTATTACACTGGAGAAGGCGATATCACCAAGTGTCGAACTTGTAGCCAGATTCAATCTGCGAGGGGGTGTGGGGGTTGGGGGGCCTATAGCCTCAGGCTCAGAGGCCTCTCACATTGGATTTTATCAGCACTCCACTTGAGGAGAAATGTCCCGCTATCTCTCACCCCGAGGCCAGAGAAGATACTGACCATAGCACTGGTGCTGGTGAGAGTGGGTGTGGGTGCCCTGTGACTGACAGGGGGTGCAAGGTTAACACGGCCTATCTTTAGTTTTACCAGCTATCAGCCTCGCTTCACTGCGGCAGTAGCCTCGGCAGAGAATGGGCATCCGTTGCTATCTAGCATCCGTTTGTGTTGTCGTGGAGACTCCGCGTGCACAGTAGCTCTCAGAGAGGAAGAGTGTGGGGGTCAAGATGAAGGAGAGCTTTGAGACGACAGTTTAGCTCGGTGTTTGGCGGCTCTGTTTTATTTGAGGGTGGGACTGGGGAGGCTGTTTAACGTTTAGAGTGGCATTTTATTTGCCGGCGATAATCGCTGCTGATACTTTATGAGATGGAAGTTTGGGGGGGGGGGGGGGGGGCGTCACACTGGAACCTCTTTCCTCAGCAAACACGCCAGCATCACACCGCCGCTGCTGCTTTTCAGGCTTGTTGTCTCATTCAAAGCAATTCCATAAAACTGATTACACCGACGACGAGTCAATTACGTTTCAGCTCTTATTAGTTCAGGATGCAATGATGAAATTAGATGAGAATATTATTGTGGGAGATCTATTACACTTTTCATTCATCACTGGAATGGGATGAGTCATACATTTATTGGGATTCAAATCTCTTAATCAACTCTGCTGTGCTGAGCCAGGCACTGACGAATGTGCAGCATGTTAAAATCACAATATAGGCTGTCGCTCATCATTCATTTTTATAGCCCTTCAAGTGTGGGAGCTCCACAGGCTAAGACATAACCATCAGCGCCCTAGCTGCACCGAGCTGGCTGCCAGCACTGGCTGATTTTATATAGTCACTATTTTTCATGAAATGACTGAAGATGTTTTATGATTTTATTACTTCCGTAGGAAAATATAGTTTAGACGTCAGAACAATGAATGCTAATCTGCTGCTGTTTTATTTTCCAGTACACGTATGAGGGCAATGACATCAGTGACCTACCAGTGGACCTGTCTGTGGTCTGGAACGGAAACTTTGTCATAGACAATCCCTACAACATTCAAGGTGAGTCCCTGTGGTAAACATTATAGTTAAGAAGCAATTCAAACTATTTAAATGTTTTTTTACCATCATCATCTTTAATCACTGTCTGTTGTCTCAGTTAGCACAAGGCAGTAGTATTCATAAGGAAATTGTGCTCCAGCAGTGACCTGTAATTCAATCAAAACATTTTAAGCAACAATTACTTACACAGCTTCTCTATGAGTAAATGCAGCACAAACTCAAACTCATCCGTTTTCAAAAGCATGTGTTCAGATTTTGAACTTCATCTCAATTCATGGCAGACTCAGCAGCTGAACATTCTCAGCTCGGCACCAACGTAAACATTCAGCTTCAGCAGCACTTAAAATGTGCTTAAACACCAAGACCAGAATCTATCAGGTTCACCCAAACTGCCCAGAGAGGTTTACAGGCTGTTGCAGAGCATGTGTGTACTTCATATAGAAAAATACACACTCTTTATTTAGATGAGATGCACTCTGTCCCTGCCCTTGA
Source organism: Chascanopsetta lugubris (assembly GCA_016785325.1). Lineage (NCBI taxonomy): Eukaryota > Metazoa > Chordata > Actinopteri > Pleuronectiformes > Bothidae > Chascanopsetta > Chascanopsetta lugubris. The sequence continues at coordinate 40,038 of JAFBJT010109232.1, forward strand.
TATTTCTGTATATATCTGAAAAAATCTGACTTTAGCTATGTAGTTAAATATTTTAGTACTTGCACCCAGTGCAGTCTTAGAGTGCATATATACTATGGGATCATTTTATTTGCCAATGCATATATTGATTAGTGTCCGTCAATACCAGTAGTTCACAAATAAATGTGTTTAAGTGGAGTGGTTAGAGTTTTGAGTGTGCTGCACAATTACTCATAATTATCAGTATTAAAGTGATGTTGATGACTCATGCACCCGCCGACTGGAATGAATGAACAAATAAATGGGGATGTTAGTCATGCAGAGTGACTCCATTTTAACATCACATCAACCGTGTGCTCACACATTTGTATTTAACATTTAACTTGCTCAATATCATTATCTGCATCTGTCAAATAAATCAATTATGAATCAGTAGTATTGATATTATTGATCGCATCAACAATACAGTGCACTTGCACAAAGCTTATGATGGATGATTCCTGCCAAGGCAACTCATGTCATTTATTAGCATTTGTCGATAACCATTGATTACCTTCATTTTTAAGACAACAGGTATTATTATTATTATTGCAGGATCATTTATATCTGCAGTTGAAATTTATATCTGTACTTGAGTGTCTCATATACACAGAAGTGAAAAACCCTGCCTTATTGCCCAAACAATGAAGCACGTGGTTGACGTTAAACATACACACAGTCGATGTGCTGCTGTGGGGGGAAGACAATGAGATCACATCTGTTAGGCGTAATTACTGGTAGGACTGTCTTTCTACTGCTGTGTCCATAATCACTGTGACCTGTACAGAGCAGTCGGGGGCCTGTAACATTATTCTCCCGCTGAGAGGAACAATAACATCATCGCCGACCACCATTGTGTTCTGTAGGTCCCGCGGATGACAGGCACTTTTTTATATTTATACATCTGAGGACGCCACGTTATCTGTTTATCCCCTTTGATGCTTAAAGACATGGAGGATCTGAGATGTTTGCTTTCAGATTCCAAAACGGTTACATCTGTAATGTGTGCGAAGAGGTGATCATCGCCATTTTTGTCAGTAATGTAAGGTGACACCGCGGAGTCACTTTGCTCTGTTTACAGATGTCACTCCCTGCAGTCTAAGTGTAACAAGCAAGCTGTTATCCTCTCAGATTTCACATGTTTTTAAGCTGCTGGCCGTGACATGATATGTCACAGTATATGGATGTTTGTAACATATACCGCCGAGACCCCGGCTGCAGTGCACGGTAATGGGGTGTTTACATTCATGGAGGCGAACATAAAATGCTTTGACAGTCAATCTCTCTCCCAAGGACACAGTGTTGCTAAATGGTGGCCTTTACATGCCGCATCATTGATGGCGCACAATATCAGCAGCATGCATCAGTGTCGGTGCATTGTGTCTTATCATCACTGTAAATCCCTTTAAGTGCAGGTTGAGACGACCCCCAGCCCAAATATGTCTGGGTCTGCTCGCCACCACCGGCGCCCTCCTTGTTTTCAACTCTTAATATAAATACTTAAATACTGATATGTTAATGTAATTAGAGCGGAGTCATTCGGCAGGCAGTAATTGGTACAGGGCTGCTTTAAAGCTGTTCCATGACCAATGGGATTTGGTGCTGGAATAGCAGAGAGAGGGAGAGAGAGAGAGAAAAATATTTCATTCTACAATTCCTGAGGCATCTGGGAATTTGTGCCTTGAACTTTGTCTGCCTGACATTTAAGAAGTTATGGAATTTTTGCAGGGGAAGTTGAAAAACTTTAAATTAGGAAATTGGAATGGAATTTTGCTTGATTACTATTAATTAACTCCAGTAATTGAATCAGTGCTGATAGCAAAGGCTGTCTCCTTATCTCCTATACATTATCGCTCATAACTTTTAATGATTTCTCTCTGCAGCCCATCTGTATAAATGCTACGCTCTGAGGGACAGCTGTGGGATGTGTCTGAAGGCGAACCCCAGGTTCGAGTGCGGCTGGTGCGTACAGGAGAAGAAGTGCTCCCTCAGGCAGGAGTGTGCTCCGCCAGAGACCACATGGATGCACGCCACCACAGGAAACAGCCGCTGTGCTCACCCTAAGATCACCAAGGTACGTCTCTATCAGAAAGTCACCTAATCGCAGACGTAGCGGCAGAACACACATGACTCCACGCGACTCCACCTCTTTGAGTTAAAATCTAAAAGAAATCTAAGTAATTTGTGTTTTGCTGCACGTATTTAAATTTAGCTCAAGAATGAATGAGACAAGAGTTCAGGGTGATGATTTCTGTCATGGCAGGAGTCGGATGTAAAACGGGTCATTGGACAACCTTGAAATGAAAACCTGAACTTAAAACCAATGAGAGGATTTCTAAAGTCATATTTAATTTCAAGTATTTCTCTAAACGAAGAGACTTGTCACTCCTGTGCTACCTCATTGCTTGGCCTCAGTGAGTGAAGAGGACATGATCGTCGGGAGGACGTCAGGGAGGATAGACAACTTAGAAACCATCACTATGACTGCAATTACAACACAGATGGGCCGGACAGGAGGCGGTTCACACACACCAAGACTGAGCACACTGACATGATTTGAGATGATGGCTACAAACGGACACACATGCACACACACACACACACACACACACACACAAACACACACACACACACATACACACACCTTTGGAGGCGGATAGGTTGTTTGTCTGGTGAGTGCGTGTGTCTGCGTGCGTGTGAGAGCGGGCGAGTTAGAGAGAGAGAGAGTCCACAAAACCGAGACTTTGGAAGTTTGCTAATTGTGTCCGACCATGGGTGGTGAATGTGTGCGCACACATGCTGTGACTGTGTGTGTGTCTGACAGCCCGGGTGAGCGAAGGCATCTAAACACCATGGCGCACCCATCTGTTGCCACCGGTAACCGTGGCAGTGGTCCTCATCCCGAGAGTGACCTGGGTCAGTGTCTTTGCTGCTCGCCACAGGGACTGACAAACGCGCACGCTCACACACAGAGCTGCGTTTTGTTGTTGTTGTTGTTGTTGTTGTTGTTGTTGTTGTTGTTTTTTTTTGTTCAGCCGTTGGCCACTGCATGACGCGTCTAGACATCCTGCCCCTCCACTCGTCATCCGTTCTTCCTGTTTGCCCCCTTCCCTCCATCATTCCCTCTCCAGCATTTAAGACAAAGAGTACGTCTCCAGTATGTAAGATAAAGCAGCATCTCTGGCGAGAGGTTCACCAATGGTTTCCCTCCATTTAAATAGGTGTGAAATGTATGTATTGTCTATAATGAATGCCCAATGCACCAGAGCTGACTTATATGGATGAAGCCCTCAGCACATTTCCTCTGTGACACTGGTTTGTCTCTCTGAATACGTAATGGAGATATTGGATAATTGGGGCACTGGCACATAGATAAATCCTTTAGCTAATGCTCTCCCTCTCTCTTTCTCTCTCTCTCTCGTTCTCTCTCTCTTCATGCTCGCTTCAGTTATCTCTTTGAAACAAGCGTACTGAGGCAATTGGGCTGTCTGTGTGTGTGTATGCAAGTCTGAGGAGAGATGGGGGCTGCGCATGAAAGGGGGGAGACGTGTGTGCACTCGCATGCATATAGAGGGGTATATCCTGGCCTCGGGGCAAGATGTTGGTGGCAGTCAAGAAGCAGGTGTAGAAGAGCTTCAAAAACTGGGGGGGAGGGAGAATCAGAACGTCGCTTTGAGACGGACGGACAGATGCAGAAAGGAGAAGAGGAGAGAGACAGACAGACAGACTGCAGGAAGTGTTATCACCTCTTCTCACCACCTTTGACATTTACTGTGTGACATTTAATGCCAGGGAACATCTGGAGGCGACAAGGGAAATCGCTCCCCTCTCTCCTGCCATTTCATCCATCAGTTCCCCAAAGAGGCGCCACACAAATTGAATATTACAGAGCTTCTTTCCATCCATTCAGTTTAATCCCTGTCTTCCTGTTTGATCCCACACTCTTTTGTTTATTTCTTTTCAGCTTCATGAAGTCCACTTTGTGTTTTCTTTGCAGCAGCAGGACTGTGAGGCCATTAGCTCACAGATTAGCCCCTAATTTCATTTAAACCGGAGAATGTGGGAAACTCCACGAGAGCGGGTGTGAATAAGTGTGTAAACACACGCATATCTTTCTCTCTCACTCTCTCTCTCTCTCTCTCTCTCTCTCTCTACTTTCCTTCCATCATCCATCTTTCCTTTCTTTCTTATAAACTTGCATATATAGCTACACATAGGTATTGGGCACTTTCAATGCTGCACGTATTGAACCCATTCTGTGTTATTTCCGAATGTGCTATTGCCCATTTGAAGTTGTTCGATACTGTGCAGTTGAGCATTGTTCCACTAATAGCTGTGCATTCCATGCCCTGTGCTCCAAACACAGCAATTGATGTTTTAGGTCCTAAATGACCAGTTTTACACTTTGGGTGTGAGACAATGAAAGGGCCAGATTTCTTCTTTGCACTGACACTGTGCACTAAGATGAATTATTACCCCTCTCCACTACAAGCAAACACACAGCTTGAGAGTGAGTGCATTTAAGCTGGTAAAAATACACTTGCTAAAAACCCAAAATACTCTGGCACCCATACACAAACACATACTCAGACTCAGATTGAATTGTTTGAATTCACATATAAAATTTACATGAAAAGTATGAACACACACACACACACACACACACACACACACACACTGAGTCCAGGGCTGCTTCCCAGTGTTGTGCAGCAGTGCCGTAGTAGTGGCCTTGGATGCCGCCCGGCCCCTCCATCATCCATCATCTCCAGCCTGCCTTCTCCTAGGGGACAGGAAGAGCATTACAGCCGGCCCTTAGAAACCAATTAAAACAATGCAAGCCGCGCTTGTGTGCGTGTGTGTGTTTGCATGTGTGTATGTGTGTGTTTGCATGTTTATGGGGGACATTTTTAGCATCTTAGCATGAGGCGTGATCGTTTTTTCTCATTTTTTTTCTTATGATCATGTCAATGCAAAACAAGTGATTGTGTCTTCTCTGCTTTTGTGAGTTTAATGCACTCATGGCAGTTTCACAGCGTTTTTCACTTTCAAAAGGCCATTCGTTTTTCCCTCATGTACTAAACTGCCCCACTGCCCTTTGCCAGACTTCTTTATCACACTCCACCTCTCTCATTCTTTTCTGTTCCTTCCTCTTGCATCCTCTTGTCCTTCTGTCTGTCTTCTCTTCATCTTCCCCTCTTCTCCTTGTTTCCCATGTTGGCCATGAGAGATGTTCTCCTCTTTTTCAAGTGCAATGTTCTCCTCTTATTCCTCTAATTCCTAAGCCTTAATATTCATTATCTATTTTCATACAACATATCTCATTAAAGGTGCAATGTTTTAGATTTTTGGTCCTTTTTGTCACGTCTGAAAAATATTGCACACTAACATCATGAATTTGTAATCACCTAAATGTTTTCTTTTGGATGTACTAAACACCTTTTCAGTTTTAATGACAACTGAAGTCCCATCATAGGTTCTCCTGCATACCCAGAAGGGTGAGGGTGAGGTGATGGATACAACATGCAACTCTAGATGTCACCAAATCTTACACTCTGCACCTTTCACCTGACAGTGAAACCTGACACTTGAAATCTCTGACACTTTTGTTTTTGTCAGTCTCACATATCACAGATAAACTTCAGATACCTTAAGTCGTGCTCATATCATCTCTCTCCATGTCCCCTGTTTCCCCCTCTCTCTTCCTCCCATAATAAGCAGATGCTGTCTGAGCTCTGCCACTCAGCCGGCCACAATAGGCCTCACACAAAGCCCCCAACACATCGGGAATAGTCGGAGACAAAGAGGGGGGGAAAGCAGTTTCAATGGGTGTAGAGCACAACGACAGCAAAGGGAGAATAGATGGAGTGTTTAGGCTGGTGGCTTTTATCAAAAAGAGCTTTTTTGTTTTTGGTGTTCGGTTGTGGATGTAACTACTTGTGTGAGAGAGAGGGAGGGAGAGAGAGAGAGAGAGAGTTGATCACTATATCTGAATATTCCGACTGCTGGACTCACATTCTTTTGTCTCAAGCTAAAATATATGTATTCAGGCAGGCCTATTGACAAAGAGACTGGAAGTCTGAAAAGGAAGAGGGAAAGGGCGCGGAGAGGAGGTGGAAGGATGTTCATCAAAAGCCAAGCCGGTGGTAAAAATGAAAACACTCCTTAATCACTGTGGCATTTCAGCTCTGACCTGCACGACACTGGAGCTTTGTTCCTATTGTGAGTTTCTGCTGGTGGCGTCCTGAACACCTGTGGCTTCTACCAGCCTGCCACCTTTTCTATAATGATGTCAGACTTGGGATCATTGTGAGGATCCAAGCTGGGGAAGAGAGATTGAGCTGGCTGGTTTATAGGAAAGACTGTAGATGCACTTAAAAGACTAATGAGACAGTTTGACATATTTCAATATTTACTTTCTGTGTGAGCATATGATAGAAATAAAACCGTTTTGTCAATATTGGTCCACCTCTAACTGCTCTTTTGTTATAAGGATGTTAAGTGTTGGGTTAGAAATATATAAACCATCTGTATGACACTGCATTAAGGCAATGCAAACCCTAAATAGTAAGAAGACAGTTTCCCATCACCTCCAAGGACATGCCTGGAGGACGCCAGACGTCTGGAGGTTAGGGTTAGTGTTCAGGATTAGATAATATGACCTCACCATAAGGCACTGTAACACCATGATGCTGTGTTTCGTATCTGCTCATTCATGCATGTATCATTGTTTTTTTTGTTTTTTTGAACAGGTTCTTAGTCATACAATAGCTGTAAGTTTGTGCATTTCACACATTTCACATGGACAATGGAAGCACAATAGTTGGATTTCTTAAATTAAGCTCAACTACGGCCAGGTCTGATCAATTAATCAAAGTGTTAACCAACTGCATCTTGTCTTGACTGCGTCGACCTTTCAATGAACAAAGTACAAAAAGGAGGAAGCTGTGCTACATCTTTAGCAGTTGGTTGTTGAATGGGAGCAGATATTTCAGATAGATTAAGAAGATTAAGATTGCCTTTATTAGTCCCATCAAAGGGAAATTAATTTTTTTCAATCTTTTCTCTTTTTTTTCATCAGTTGTTTTGGTTGTTTTACATGCTGTACATGTGGTTATACACACACAATCACAACACTTTGCACTGACAGATGTTTGAGTGAAGGGACTGCCATTTACAGGCTCGCTGAGCAGTTGGGGGTTTGGTGCCTTGCTCAAGGGCACCTCTCCAGCTACCAGTCCAAGGTTTTACTGTTGTGCTGTTATGTCACCAGGTTTGTGACATTATATATTTGATGCAGGAGGGAATTTGTTGTGATACTTTTGTAACCAGATGCCTGCCACTAGTTTTAGAGCTGACTGGTGTTTCACTGTGAAGTCTTGTTTGTGATCTGGTCTCTTTGTCCACTAAAAATAATAGCTGTAGATTTATATCTGTGCATATTGTGACAATTTAATTTCCCAGCAGATTAATAGTCATCTACCTATCCATCTATGTATCCATCTATCTTTGTAGCCATATAGTATTTGGTCAAATGTCCGAGAACAGGATGGTGAATGTAATCACTGATGATTTATTTTGTCCTTCCTCTTCGACAAGTGAGGTCAAAGTGTTACCTCACCCTTACACGTGACATCCACCCACAGACATATTGTGCCCCTCACACTCGTCCTCCACTGTGCCGCGACAAATGACCCCCACCCCCCCTCCGCCAGGTTCTAATCCAATTAGCTTTAGCTCTAATTATGCAAGTAATGACTGATTACCAGAGGGGCCATTGTGCGCGTCAGGGCTAGATGAATGGGACCGTGATTAGCAATCGGGCGAGCCTCAGATAGCCATTAGCACCTCCGCACACCTTCCACGGACCTCCGGAGGAAAGGCGGGGAGTAGAGGTCGCTGTGCGCAGTAATTGTGTCGAGTAGATTAATCGTCACAAGGTTAAAGGAGAGATGCGAGCGAAGGGCTTGATGGGTGGGTCCAGGTTAAGTGCATGAGTTGGCAGGTGGTGAATGTTTGACTGAGTTTAGACGGAGTTAATGGATCGAAGGTCATTTTTCATCTTCCTTAATGAGGTGGCAATTCTCTGATTCATGCAGAACGGGACATGGCCCGCAATGACTTAAGCATACCATCATTCATGATAACATACAATGCATGTTCTGCGATGTCCCGCTCAGCACAACTTGATTGTCACATTCATTATTTATTTTTATTTTTTTTGTGTTTCTTCATAGCTGTCTCCTGAGACCGGACCCAGACAGGGAGGAACCATGCTGACCATCACCGGGGAAAACCTGGGTCTGCAGTTCAAAGACATCCAGAATGGCGTCCGGATTGGGAAGGTGACCTGCAACCCCCAAGAGGACCAGTACATCAGCGCTGAACAGTATGTCCACACCAACTCTGCCTCCCTCCCTTGTCTCTGAGACTCCATCTCATCTCTATGGGTTTGTCTCATGTCGGTGTGACACTGAGCCTGAACCCTAAATTGGAACTCATTTTAAAGAAACATCCCTTTTCCATCTGATGAATTCCTCTGTCAATGGCTCATACTGTTCTTATTGTGCAGACCTGCATGGCTAAATTTAGCTGAGTCAGAGAGAAAAAAGTTTGTGTAGCCACCTCTTTCTGGGAGGGAGTTAATGACATTTGAAGCAGGTGCTATATATCATCTTCCAATGAGTCCAAAGATGAAAACATGTCATGTGCACGCTTTATACAATTGAATTACTCTCACCACTTTTTGGCCAATTGTGAATCGAAATGGCTGCTACTTTTGGAATTTAATCCTGATTCAATAAGTGCAATAGTATATTATGGGGAAATTGTGCAACAGCAGTAAATAATCATAACTCTAATTTGTCGGACATGACTGCACTCTTTGTCTCCACTTTAAATGGGTTGCCTCATTTCAATAATTTTCTTTAGTGTCCATGTAAGTAATAACATGGGAGTCCTCAATTAGATTTCATTCAGGATGCAAAGCAGTTGGCAACAGCAGCCACCTCGTGCTCCATTATTACAGCCAACCACAATCACTGGCTTCTTTTTTTTTGTCTGCTCCTGCAAAACTATTAAATGACTCATGCTGAATTCATTGAAAAGCAAAGACACAATTTAGTATGAGGACAAATTGGGGCCGATCATCACAGCTGGAACTGTCCTCAATATTCTTATTTCTAGCTATGGAGCTGTCATTTGTACCCAAATGCTCCATTTGCCGGAGTCCCAGCGGATTCTGTTCTCTCTCTGCCCCCTCACTTTGAAGGAAACAGAAGAAATGTGACTCTGATGATTTGGCAGGCAGCCCAACACGGTGCTCTGCAGCTCTCACCGATGATGACAGGTGTCCCCAGAATGGATTCAGAAGAAAATGCCGGAGACACGTCAACCTTGATTTCCAATTTATACCCTCACATGTTGTCACATTCACACGGAACATGCTATTTTGGTACGTGCCCACCGAGCCACCGCGGATCACAACGTGGTTCTATCTTGTTCTGCTCATTTTGTCCTCATTTTAAATCCAAACGTACCAAGATGTCCGTGTTTAACCCCTCCGCCCTGTGTGAGGCTGCGTTGGCCCGTTGCCATAGAACCCACAGGAAATGTAGAAAGAGGAGGAGGAGGAGGGCAAGTTAAGCAGTGAGGCTGTCATGCTAATTAAAAGTGATGTTACCCATACGGTGCCATTAGTGCCCTGGTTGCTCTCGTCATCCCAGTGACCCTATCAGAGTTGCGGCTCAGGAGATGGGACGGGGTTGTGGGAGTGACGGCACAGGTCAAAGGTCAACTGCTGGAGAATAAGGGGGGTGCACAGATTGTTGAGCATGATGTAGACACATTGTTCTTGTTTCCAGCACTTCTTTAGAACCTCCTGTTCCTCTTTTGAATCACTCGATGAGTATTTCCTCTTTGACAATTTGTTTAATTTTTCACCGCCACGTTTCCCTTCAGCTGCCTGATTGAGTGAGGTCTAATTTATAATGTTATCATCCTCACAAATGCATCGTGAACTTCCTGTCTTTCCAACCATGGAACAGCTCAATGTAGCCACCTGTCATCTGCGCGCTAATGGCGCGAGTGAGGCCGCGGTGTTTAACCAAGAGCTGTCCAGCATTCTAATCATGGCCCCTGTCATAGTAGGAGTAAAAAAAAAAAGAACTGTAAGCGCACACGCACACAAACAGCACTGGAATGTGAAATTCATCACCGCCGCAGCACTGCAGTTGCCATGGCCACCTGCAGGGACGACGGAGGCAGGAGAGTGGAGACGTGCGGGATACGAGCTCATTCAGTTAATCAGCCTCTCTCGCTTTAACCGTCTCCCTCCTTTTTCTTTCTCCCCCTTCCCTCGGCTTCCCTCTTCCCTCTGCACTCTCGCCCTGTCTTTCCGTCTCATTCATTCGCTGCAGCTAATTAACAGTCAAGTGTGTCTCCAGTGGGTGAAACATGAAGTAGGTGTGTGTGTGTGTGTGTGTGTGTTGTGTGAGAGAGAGAGAGAGAGAGAGAGAGAGAAAGACTGTGTGTGTTCTCCCTGTGAGTTACATCGCCACTCCTCAGATCACTCAATCATTTCACTGGTGGATTTTCATTTGGCCAGCCGGCGCCCAGGGCCAAGTTTCAAGACTTAGGCGTCTACAGATCCCACTAATGCACACATGATACCGCCTCCGCTCGCAGTGCTGCAGATTTCCCCCTAATAGAGTAATCAGTCTGCTTTTTGTTATTTTTATGAATAAGGCATCTGAACGAGTTTATTCAGAGGTATTGGAATGTTTTCCTTTCTTAAAGAAATGCGGCACTCGTTCTGTTCACATCCTCCGTCCAATCACCCCTCTTGGTTTTCTTTTTCCCTTTCTCTGTCGGTGCTGATCTGACCTCCCCTCCTCGTTCCGAAGCAAACGTAGAAATGAAAACTTTGCGATGATCTGTGCTAATGGCTCCCTCTTTGCTGTTTTCAGGATCGTGTGTCGGCTCAATGATGCAACAGGTTACAGGGTGCAGGAGGCTCAGGTGGAGGTTTGCGTCAGGGACTGTATTCACCCCGACTACAAAGCCGTCTCAACCAAGGCCTTCACCTTTGTGGTGAGTTTCTGCTTCACTGCGAGCTCAAAGCTTCATTCAATACAGGTTTCCTCATTCGTGATGATTGCAATTTGAACTCAACCCGCCTGTCTGCATGTCTCTCCTCAGTCTCCGTACTTTACCCGTGTCCATCCCACCACTGGGCCGCTCTCTGGAGGAACCAGGATCACCATCGAGGGCAGTAATCTCAATGCAGGCAGCGCTGTGGCTGTGAAGATCGGACTGAACCCCTGTCGCTTCGAGAAGTAAGTGAATCGAAACCTCCAAAGAGTTTTCAACTTTTCTGCTATTAGATCATTAATATAGCCCCACTTGCTTGACAGCAAACATCCATGGGTTTTGACATGTTAGCGGAAAGAAAATGATTGCATGTCATAGATGGACATACATGGAGCGACACAACACCAAAACTGGTTCCAGGATCTTTTGGACTTGGATTAAATGCAAAGAGTGCATACACTTTGTCATTGCAGAGAAAAGGCTGTTTGTGTGACCATTAGCAATAATTTAAATATAAGAGTGCTTTTTGCTTTTCACATGAATATGTGTAATTTCCACATTGCTACTGATATACGACCAGGGTTTCTGGTGTTCTGCACAAAACTAACATTCAGCCTTGCTTTTTTATGAAGGACTTTGTAAAATACTGAATTCTCACGTAGTTACAAATGGCTTGCTGTTTGCAGAGGTATTTGTAGAGCCTTACATCACACAGGGAATTAGCAATTGAAACTTCCACTGAGCCGCTCTGAAGGCCGGGAGGATGTTGTTCAAAGCGGAGAACTTTGACGTGTCTGTTCCACTGCTGATACAAATGGGGAAATCAAATGGGGGTGATTTTTATTTTGAAAGGCAGGATTAAAACGTTCCCTCTCAACACCTGTCTGTAGCTGCAGGTACTCCAGCATAGAGACTGGAGAGTCTTGGATTTACCAAATGAATGTGAGAATGTTGTCTCTGTATATTGAATGTGCAGTACACTGCACTTAATGTCAGCTGAGGTGGGATCCTTCATACCCCCTTTAGATGTAGCAGAATAGAATATAGGGGGATGATAAATGTAGGTCCCGAAGTCGATGGATGGATGGGTCCAAAAAATACAGTCAGCAATAGAAAGACCCGCTGCACCCTAAGTCAGTGTAATTGCGAGAATGACAGTGTAACCCTTTTTGTGTGAGGCTGATCCCATTGTTCAGTGCTGCTGTGAATGACTTAAGTACATGGTCCAGACTTTGGCAGAGATGTGACTGTAATTTGAAAGGAATGACATGGTGGTGGTGGTAATTGGTAGCTCACATTTTGCCTGCTTTGAACTCCAGTTTTGAAATGTGGACTTTTTTTCCCCCTTCTCTTTTCAGTTTTCAGAAATAATTCGCCACTGTTATTTTCTGTTGTCACTCACTCTGTGAGAGATGGTGTCAGGATTTCAAGAACAGGAGACACATAGATCCATTTGAAATGATTCTAATTCCCAGAAAACTACATTGTCTTTTTTTTTCATCCTTGAAAATTGACAGAGAATTGAGCTCTGGATTAAATCCACCATTGTATCGTGTTTGGCAAGAAACAAGAAGCCACACTGAGAAGATGGTTGTTGAACTGAAGTGAGCACCTATAAGGCTCAAGAGCAGAGTTTGTCTCACCTCTGCTCCCCTTGTTTTTTCCCCCGACGGGCAAATGCTCCAGAGCTCTAGTGTTTTTATTACGGTGGTTTCCTTTCTTTCTCTCGGGCAACAAGTGACAGCTTAAACTAATGAGCTCGGACCTCTCAAGTTCTCTTCATATCAAATCAAAATAAAAGTAAAGGCCAATTTAAAGCTCTGTAGCACATCCCTCAGAAAGGTGAACATAATAGTCTTGGCCTTTCATTCGCTGAGCAGCAAGAACCTTTATGGCCAAAGTAATGAACTGGTTGAGTCCATCTCTTTAATGTGTCTTTGTATTCAGTGGGGCCTCTGCTTTAATCAAAACCGATTTACCCCGAGTCACTCATCCTCTTATCTCCCTTTCTTTCCCTCGCCTCCCTTTTCTCTCTCAATCCCCTCTTGGCTTTCTTTTGTGCGACTGCAACCTTGTCAAAAACCGTGCGCGGTGCCACGGACACTCGTAGCAGCGATAGTGTTGTGAAAATTGTTTCCATGGAAACAGAGCACTCGTGGAATGTGGAAAACCTGTTTATTGTCCTTCTTTCTTTTCCTCCTATCTTCATCCCCTCTTCAGTCTGAGGATGTTGTTGTGAACGTCTCCTGGGAGACAATAGGGACACGTCCTGCAAAGATATCACTATGCTATTTTCACTCAATTGTCGAACCCTAACACAGCCTGCTGGGACAGAGCCACCGAAATGGGTCTAATCGTCTCCCTCATCCTCTGTGAACACACCTATTCAATACACTGATGACACAGCCTCACAGCTGGGCGTACCTCCACTACTTGGTTGGCAGTGTCTCCCCCCCCCCCCCCCCCCCCCACCCCCCCCCCCCCCCTGACATTGTGCGGGGGGGACACTGGGTGGAATGAGCCGGCGAAGTCGAGCACAAAGTTTCTGGCAGCGGCTCAAAGTTTCCCAGCAGGTCACAGCTGGCTGCCTGTCCACTACAGAGGGAGTTACATCACACAGAGACACAACCAGCCTGATCTGCCACTTCACATCTATCAGCCCGAGAAGGCACTGGAGGAAAGGGGAGACAGACAGACGGACAGACAGGCGGAGAGAGAGAGAGAGAGAGAGAGAGAGAGAGAGTCAAAAGCAGGGAGCTTTGAAGTATGCAGCGCTCTGTGATTCCAGCTGATGAAACCGCGGCTGGACAGAGTGAAAGATGTCAGCACTGTGAACGGGCGACGATATTTGTGCACTGGCCTGTTGTTGCATTTGATAAATAATTTAGCAGTTCTGTAAGGGGAGAACTTGGATTCCTTTGCCTCCTGTACTCAGTGGAGGTTTTCTTCTTTGTCTATCTCAGAATCCTGCCTGAATGAAATCCTAAAAAATTCCCTCTCAGGAGCTGGTAATATGTTTCCCCTCAAGTGCCCAGTCCAGATCTTTGTGTGTTAAATCGTGTATTCCTGTTCTCCCCTCATCTCTTGCTCTGCCAGGCGCAGTAATAAGGATATAGTATGCGTCACCCCCGCGGGACTATCCTCAGGAAACACCCCGGTCATGGTGGACATCAACTCTGCCGAGCTGAGGAACCCAGAGGTCAAGTTCAACTACACGGACGATCCAACCATCCTCAAGATCGAGCCTGACTGGAGTATCGCCAGGTCAGGAACCAGCAAACATAAACAGACAAAACTAAATGTTTGAGTTAACAACAACATACATGGTGTCCTCCAATATACGCAAAATAGTGACTTCAAAACAATTGTGCTTGTTGCATTTCCTTCATTGTTGTGTTTCAATCGAAGGTCTGTTTGATTTCCAAACAGAGGACATATTCAAATGCACACATACTTTATTGATCCTCGGTAGTGTGAGTGTGTTCTAGCTTTATAGCTGATTCTGTTTCATAACAAAATATGAATTCTACTTCAGTGTGCCAAAGTTATTATCAGTATTGTTTCGCTGGCGTACGCCCCCTGTCTGGCTCCAGAACAAAAACACGAACCGAACATTCCTCTCGCTTTTCGCAGTCATCTCACTTCTCAAAGGCACATTATTTATTCTGTTTATCTTTACGTTTCAAAAGTAAATCTTTGAGAAACAGGAACAGCGGTGGAGGAGGCTCCTGAAGCTGTGCACTGCCAGTTGATGAGCTGCAGCAGAGATGTATCTGTAAATATTATTTGACTTATTGAAATGAGACTACATAGCCACAGGAAGATTTCCTGTCCAAACACAAGCTGTGTCGAGGAAGGAGAAAAAAATAATAAAAGCCTCAGAGCCTCCAAATGCTAATGGGCTCACTGGTTTGACCTAGAAACTCCTCTTCTCCATAGCTCAGATATAAAGCCAGGACGCGCATGCACACACACACTCTCTCTCAGAGTTGATTTTCTCGAAAAGTATAGTTCGAGGAACTAACTTGTGAATTGTCTTTACTACTTTTTGAAGCATAAACCCCAGAGCCTCTAAAGTATGGTACGCACTGTGATCTCAACAATACAGAGATCACATAGGAAAACAAATAACATAATAGATTTGGTTGTACTGTTTATTTTGTCTGTCTTCCAGACATTTAATCTTTAAAGCCATCAGAAAGGTTGGATAACTGTTTACCTTGAGTCCTCTGTGGATAAAATTAATATATGTGGTTCTGTAAATGAATTTTTTTTTTAAAAACCTCTGCCATCTGCCTTATATCCCAGGTATGTTAGCACTGTCTGTTCAGACTACTCACATCAGACTGTTCCAGCAGACATGTTGTCTGTTCAGTCAGTGTAACAATCCACCTCTGCATCATTGCAGTGGGTCGAGGTGAAGATGGGGTTTAAAACTCTGCAGGGACACCGAGGTCTTTCTCCAAGTGACAGAGGGGTGAGCAGATGAGAAGTCTCGTTTGGACTGAGATGAATGAAATGTTGAGGGCGGGTGAAGGGAAAGATAATGAAAGCGTTGGCTCCAGGCATCGGGGGGTAACCTCGGCACTGGGCTTGTGTTTAGCGCTCCACTCCCAGCGGAGGTGCTGTATGATTCTCCAGGCCGGTCACACTTTTGTTTACCAAGCGATTTTGTCGCCGCATCCCCTTTGGTGACCCTGTTGCCGTGACTACTTAGAGACGGCGCAGAGCTTTTTCTTGTTTCTTGACATGCCCCAGACTTGCTCCTCTTCATTCAGGACGAGTCTCTGCGTGCAAACCACATGACCACGGGGCACTGCAGTGATTCTGTGACACTCCAGCATTTACATGGTGTAGCACATTGTACACAGAAGATCATAGTATATTTGTGGTAGGACCCAGGACGGCTCCATAGCAACATTGTGGGAGTGGCCTCACCTGACTTTCCACATACAGACCAGATTCAACTGGATCTGAGCTGTCTTGTAGGATATGGAGGTTTGGTTATATCTGAATCCGTTAGGTGCATATTAAATTGTCAGGATTAAAGGTGCAATGTGTAGGCTTTTGTTCATTTTTGTCAAAATATCACAAAACAATTGCATACTGACATTTTCAGGAATTTGTAAAACCATAATGCTGTATTTTTTCCCATTACCCTTAAATGGGCCCATTCTAGTCTATTTACATGAGGAGCGGGTCCTCTCTACGCGGGCCGCCATGTTTTTTACAGTAGCCCAGAGTGGACGCACTGAACATCTTTTGAGTTTTAATAACAAAAGAGGGTTACCATAGGTTCTGCTGCATGCTCCCTAAGGTGAGGGTGAGGTGATGGATACAACATGGCGCTTCACCTCCAGACGTCACCAAATCTTACACACTGCACCTTTAAATGTCAGGATTAAAGTGATGTAATGTTGTGTAGCTCCTAAGAATTCAGTAACCTGTGAGCTTCTACTCAGGGGTAAACAGTACACTGTCTTAGTGAACCCTGCCTTATACTCATGCTCTCCACCATCCAGACGATTCTCTGGATACTATGCTTAGTTGGATCCAGTGGTGACGCACTGTGGCAGCGGGCTTCAAGCCTCGCCGTACCCCAGTGCAGTTTTTAGATTTTATGCTAACTTATTTAGCTGCTGTCAGAACACCTCACATCAGATAAAGTTCAGCCTCTCAGGCCAGCAGAGGCTGTCAAGAAGGCGGTGTGGGGGGGGGGGCATTAGGACTTTCACCCATATTACCCATGTCTCTGTTGGTCAGCGTCGCGGGGACCTGAATAGGTCACAGGTGTAAAGGTTGCACAACATGTTGGATCACTGACAGTCGCATAGATTTAGAGTGTATGTCATCCTGCAGTGTAACACTGAAAATATCTCCTCTGGCTTTTGGAAAGGCAGCGAGAAGAGGCCAACGTGTTACATATTCGTTTATTCTTCCCTTCACCTTCTGTATGGTTTTAAACAAGCTTTTAACATTCATGCCAGGGCTTTTGTGTGGTACCAGCATTACCTGAAATTGGGCTTTCGTGAATAGGCCGATGAAAGGCTACAACAGGAGTGAGCTTTTAATGCTAAATCGCCAACTGGAGGGCCCTCTCGGCTCCCGCAGAGAACAGATTTACTAACGTTCATCTCCACTGATGGGTCTGCTGAACAGTGTGTGCGCTCGGATCGTGCAAGTTGCTGCAGGAGACCCATGAATCTGTAATACACATAGAAATGTGCTTTTATTCCCACCAGCACCCATTCTATAATTATGTTTGTCTTGATTTTCTCTGTAATTTGTTTTGTTGCCTCTTTTCTTAGCGGAGGAACCATGTTGACCGTCACTGGGACCAATCTGGCAACCATCAAGGAGCCGAAGATGCGAGCCAAGTACGGATCTGCCAAGTCAGAGAATGTGAGTAGTCGGATCCAGACAGCCGCACAGTTTTAGTTGAGTAAACAAAGTGCAGTGACTCGACCGGGTGAGACACATTCACCGTGTCTGTCTTCTGTTTTCCCCTTTTCCCTCTCTGTGGAAAAAAAGACTCCAGACCCCACACATACATTCCCAGAGACACAAGCGCACTCACACAGGCGCACACGCTTGACCCGCCGGTCAACCAGCCAAGGGCCCATTTTCTGTTTGTTTTTGATGTTGAATTTCCTTTTAGCAGTTTAACCTTTGAAATGTCAACCAGCAATAAAGCGGCTGTGGCAAATCCCCCCTCTCTTCACCTAGCACCACGGGGCTTAGCTAACCTTTCTCCCACTCGCACTTAGCTGAAAGTAAAACTATTCCGTCTTTTTCCCTTTGCCCCCTCCACCCACATGCTGCAGTCAATTTGACTATATTAAGGTGTCTGTTTTGTCTGCTACATATGTGAAAACAACATATAGAACATAAATGGAGAGCTGTCTCCTGCCGTGTTGTGTTGCCATTAGCAGCGAGCGGCTGACCTCTCCTGCTCCTCTGTGTATCATTACAGCCTAATTTGTTCGTCAGTGACTGATTTAAGTGTCGAACCCACAGGGGATTTCCGGATGATACCAACACTGATTACAACACTGATGTTATTAAGCTTGCCTCTTCCTCATTATATCATTACTGTGACATTTAATCACTCACATCACATAACCTTCTTTTCCTGTCACACAATTCATGGTTATGAATTTGTCAGAATTACATTTTAAAGGTGCAGTGTGTCATTTTTGTCACTTCTAAAAATATTACAAAACAATTACATACCGACATTTCCATCAATCTCTAATCAACGAATGTTTCAATTAGCCTTAAATTAGCCCTTTAATGTATATTTACATGAGGAGGGGGTCCACTGTATGGAGGCCGCCATGTTTTTACAGTAGCCCAGAGTGGACTTACTAAAGATCTTTTAAGTTTCAGTGACAACTGTCATAGGTTCTCCTGCATGTTCAGAAGGGTGAGGGCGAGGTGATGATACAACATGCGACTTCACCTCCAGATGTCTTCAAATTGTACACACTGCACCTTTAAAAATGCATATTTCTATTTCATGCCACTTGATACAAAGTGAAACTACTCTCATCATCTCTTCTATCCTAAACCGTACACCTCCCTCTGTAGAACTGTACGGTCGTCAACAACACCGTGATGGTGTGTCTCGCTCCCTCTGTGGCCGGATCTGACAAAGGCTTCTCGGAGGCAGGCACCAGTCCCGATGAGATCGGCTTCGTCATGGATGATGTGCGCTCCGTGCTGGTAGTCAACGAGACTTTCAGCTACCACCCTGACCCTGTGTTTGAACCCCTGAGCCCTTCGGGCATGCTGGAGCTGAAGCCCAGCTCGCCGCTCATACTCAAGGTAAATTGCTTGGTGCTCTCAGCGTTGATCTGCTATGGCCCCCATCTCTAGATGGGTTCGCTTCACATCCATCAGGTCCTTTCTCTCTCTTGACATTGTGTCACTTTTCCTTGATTTCTGGTCTCACCTTCTCTCTGTGCTTCTCGGGTTTGTCTTCTCTATCACATAGTTCTTTTCATTTTTCTTTCCAAGTCTGGTGACACCTCTCTCATTTTGTCTCCGCTGCCCCTCCTCCTCTCCTCTCCTTTTTCACACAGCAGACCAGGCTTGGAAAATGGCAGCAGTCTCTATTTGAAAATTGTCAGGATGGGTTCTTGATCAAAGGTTATTTTTCTAAAATTGTAGAAAAGAAATGTCAAAAAAATAACCTCACACCAGGAGTCTGGGATAAAGCGAGGTTAGCTGTTACTATTTAGTTGGCAAACCACAGGAGTAATATTAGCAGTCAGCAGGATGCAAGAAAAGTACAGTATTATCAACTTTGTTAAAAGCTCCCAAATAATTATTTTTGGAAAATGCCTAGGGACCGAACACGGCTGATATGATGCTGACAGGTATTTGAAAATTCTTCCCAATGTTTCTGTATATACACTTTTCTCCCTCCTCCCTCCCCTTGCCCCCACCAGAGCTGAGACCGTTTCCCTTTCAACACAGCTTCCTGTCAGATCTGCCTCAACCATGAAAGATATTATTTCTCCACCTGCCATCTCCAACCAGTTCTGGAGGCGGTTAAGAAAAAGAAATTCACACCTTACATTTGGGTGTAAAGGGAATCATGTTTATAAAGTGGACATGTACTCCTGCTGTGCCACATGGTCACATTCAGATGGGATAACTCCATACCTGTGTTCAGCCTTAAAGGTCCAGTGTGTGAGATTGCATTCATTTTTTCTCACTTCTAAAAATATTACAAAACAATTAAGTAGTGACATGTTCATGAATTTATAATCCCCTACATGTATTATTCTTTTTTGTTACCCTTCAATGAGCCTATTTATGGAAATTCACATGAGGAGGGGGCCGCCATGTTATTACACTTGGCCAGAGCAGACGTACTCTTTTGGGTTTTAGGTTCTCCTGCATGTTCAGAAGGGTGGAGGTGATGGATACAACACGCAACTCGACCTCTAGATATCACCAAATTTTACACACTGCACCTTTAAGATCTTCTCTGAACTTCAAAGCGTTTCAGGAGGCAGAATCATCACGCAATTTCACGGAAAAACTAATGCCCTTTTTCCTCTCAGCCAAGAACCATGCCCCCCCCTCGTAACTCTAAATATAATTCAATAATAAAGAGCTCTGATTGCCCCACTGTGCTGCGGGTTAAGAATTCCAGAAATAAGCAGCTCAGAAACAGCATCCTATTAAATAATTGCAGAGACGTTCAATGTTCATCAAGATTTCCCAGCAATTACTTCCTCCCACTCTGCCAAGCACAGTGAATCAGGATGAAGAGCTTTAGGTAGAGGTAGCAGAGGGGAGGAGAGGAGTGCAAGATTCAGTACGTCACCCTGCACATGATCGACAGTGCCACCGAACCCCCCATCACACACACACTTCTCGGCAAATCACAGCAGGAGTTGATGCGTTTGCATCGGCACCCTGTGATTCCCATCTTTCTGTTAATGGAGACCACATCAGACTTGAAGCTCATGCAATTACACCACGCACCTCTGTCTGTTTCCAGGGCCGTAACCTAATTCCCGCAGCCCCAGGAAACACTAAGCTGAATTACACGGTGCTGATCGGAGAGACACCCTGCATCCTCACTCTGTCGGAGAGCCAGCTGTTGTGCGAATGGCCTAACCTGACCGGAGAACATAAAGTCACGGTAAGTACAACTTGAAAACTACTGCTCAGGAGTATTTTACTCAATGTTTTTTTAACCTCCGCCTCCTCTGTTTTTCATCTTTGTATTCACCCACCGTCACATAAAACCTCATAAAATGAGCATCTTCTCTATCTAAGTTACCTGTTATTTCATCATCCAGCTGTTTTCAGTCTACTACCGGAGCATCTGGATTTATCACTTTTTCAGCTCATCCTCTGCCGCTCCTGTTCTCTGTACTTTGTATCCGTCTTTGTGTGTCAATCCACTTCCTGCCTCTTCATTCATTCTCCTCCCAAGCCTCAGACCCAAATCTCTTCAATTACTCTAAATCCCCCCCCCCCATTCATGTAACCACATGCACACAGACAGCCGCACACCCCTCATCCATTGGTAGAGTTTGGAGCTGTATTTGTGTGCGAGAGTCTTTTGATTGGTCTCGTTTGGCTGCATTTCTCCTCGGGAATTGAACAGTATTGATATTCAATAGAGACCAGAAAATGGCTAGTGGGCGTAAGAGGTCTGCGCTGTGACTATTTATACCTCACTGCATTTAGTGTTTCATAGACATAAGCCAGTTGAAGACGGAAGACAAAGGCTTGGAAATATATATCCCTCCTTTTTTCCCCAAATGTGCATGTCCTGCAAGCCTGAGCTGCTTCTATGTGATAGTGTTGAAAATGTGCATGCATAAATGTTGCTTCACCCAGCTCCGATACAGTTTTGCCTGACTGCAGTGTGGTTTGCTAGTGTAAACGCAAAGAGGAAGCAAGTGCTGGCCCCTTAACGAGTACATTGGATTTACAGCAGTCGTGGTAAAGTGTGAGCTGAAAATGTGTCGTCATCTATTCAAACTGTTCATCAGCTCATTCACATCATGTTTGATGCTAAAATGACATTTCTCTGCCATCTGTGCATGATTCTCAAGTGACTGCAGTTACTTTCCTTCCTCTTAAAGGTGCAGTGTGTACGATTTTGCTCAGTTTCTCTCTCGTCTATCTGTAGAACTAGAATGGAGGGCCCTCTCGGCCATGTTTTTGAAATAGCCCAGAGTGGACACACTAAACATATTTTGAGCTTTAGTGACAACAGGGGGCCCCCTGGTTCTTCCTGCATGCTCGAAAGGGAAGGGTGAGCTGATATGGAAAATACAACATCAACAATAGATGTCACAAACTCTTGCACACTGCACCTTTAAAGTCACAAAAATGTTTTACAGATGTAACTTGAAACCTGTCAAACAATGCTGCTAAGAGAAACCTTTTCCTCTTTGTATTACTGCATTGTCATTCAGCCGCCTGCTCGACAAGCCAGGGGGTAACTTTTCTATTTGGTTTCTGTCGACCAGGTGCGTGTTGGAGGCTTTGAATACTCACCGGGGACCCTGCAGATCTACTCAGACAGCCTGCTCACCCTGCCCGCCATCATCGGTATTGGTGGAGGTGGTGGTCTGCTCCTGCTGGTCATCATAGTGGTGCTGATTGCCTATAAGAGGAAATCGCGGGATGCCGACCGAACCCTAAAGCGGCTCCAGCTGCAAATGGACAATCTGGAGTCCAGGGTGGCCCTCGAGTGCAAAGAAGGTGAGTGGGGGCCGATCCTGATCACAACGGGGGGTTCTGGCACCAGTGGCTCAACTCTTAAAAGTTATATCCTTCATGCTGGTTTCTCCTAGCTGCATTTAATACTCAGGTATTCATAATTTCTCCTCCTATATCTCCATGGAAATGTCTCCCACTGCAGTTTTGCCTCAAAAGTACATCCCTAATTCAACATTCCGGTCCATTTCTCTCTTTGCTCTTTGCTCTCTTCTCCCCCTTCCTCTCGCTGCCAACTGTGCCCCTGCTGTTAGGTGGCAGCAGTGTGTTTTTAGTGTTTGACTGTGCATGTGGGCATTGGTGTGTTTCCAGAGGAGCACTTTGATCTGAATCATCCACCAGATGTTGGCTCCCCACCTCACAAGAGAGCCGCCGGGCTGGCCTCACTACCATCCACCCCTAGAGATGGAGGTTAGATAGACGCAGGGCACAGAGGTGGCAGAGTCAGGGATAGTGAGGAGGGAGGCTTTTGGCAAAGGCTAAATCAGGAGACACACACACACACTATAGCAATTATTCCTAATTGGACAGGAGAATTTAGTGGATTTATATTCAGCTTGAATCAGAGAGAGCTCCAGTATGTTAGTTCTTTTCTGTCAGGCAGAGATGAGGTAAAGGAGAATATTACTAGCTGTGATCATGAAGATCAATTTACCTTTTTCACTGTGAACTTCCAATTTAACATTAACATGTTATGCAGTTGATCATAGCTGGAAAGCAATCATCCATCCATCGTTTCAAAAGACTCTAAACAGTAAATGAAAGCTAGTTGCTACCTCACTATATACATGAAAAAAGATAGAAAATTACAAGAGCTACAAAAAATGTAATACGTCTGCATGATATTGACAGAGATGAAGTCTAAGTGGACCTAATATGATTTTCTTCTCTGACTTACCACTTAAAATTTCTGAAGTTTAAAAATGAGCTCCATTTGATGCTACATTAGCCACTGAAACGTAACACATTAGACTCTGATCAAACTGTGAGCAGATGAATTGCATTGTGATAAATGTAGAAGTCCCATTTTAACAAGTGAAAAGATTTGTGCTTATTCTGCATCAAAGTTAATCACCAAGGATTTTCATTTTGATTCTGCGTCATTCAAACTTCAAACCCCAAGCAATTGCCACTGCAGTTTGAAAGATGTTGATATAAGGGGTGGTTCAAGATAAATAAATGAGCTGAAATTAATTGGTAATACATTCAGATTATTTGAAAATAATGAATATGCACATCATTTACAGTCCACATCCTCATGTTATCATGCACTATTTATGCTTAAGCAATTTAAGATGAACTGCTGGAGACATAATCACTGAAGTGAAGTGTAAAATCTGTATGTCTGCAACTAGTTTCATTCACATGCACTCAGTAGCTTACAGTGTGGGTCAAACTATGATTGGCTGAAGTGTGTGTTGGTAAGTTTAGGTGCCTGACCCCGTCTGTCTTCCACTGTCAGTGCTGTTTGGAAGACAAGGAGAGGATGGATGGAAGAGAGGGGACGGAGCGAGGGAGATAAATAAGGTGGACCACTTGGAGGTAGGGGGGGGGATAGAGAAAGAGATTGATTGGATGATTGCAAACAAGAGAATGTGAAGCAAATCAGTGTGGTGTGAAAGGAATGCAGAGAAAAAAGCTCTAGAGGATAAAGAAGGAAAGACAACTTTGGATGAATATTTTGGTGCAGAGGTGGATTGATGGTCAACAGTTTGAAGAGAGGAGCATATTAGAATACAGGAAAGGTGGAGAGGATGATAAATAAGTAATCCCTTTGAGAGTCTGGTCAACAGAAAAGTCATTTAAAACATCAGGATGAGGAAAAGAAGCTGAATGAAAGTATTGGGCATTATGTACAAAAAGGCTTATTGGAAATGCAGAGAGTGATGGACACACATTAGACGGGGGGGGGTGTAGGAACCATAATGGAGAAAGAGGTGACCTCGGAGAAGACACGGAAGAGAGGAGGAAAAGAGCAATCAGAGGAGAGGGACAGGCTGACACAAACCATCTGTTAGTCTGGGCTTTAGTCTATTTGTTTGGGTTGTGTGTCCATGTGTTGTTGTGGTTTGGGACGATGCTACAGGGCACGCACACAGATTCAAGCTAATGGAACCATATAGTCGCTCCTCAAGGGAGCGTCGTAACGTGGAATCCAACCATTTCACTGGTATGCACTGGCCACGTGCACCGCGCCGTGCAGATGGATTTGATCACGCGGGCTCCCTCTGAGCGGTGAAGTCAGCGGAGTTTACAGAGCCGGGGTCAGACTACGCCGAATGTGTAAAACATTGACACGTGCCCTCACATAAATCATCTGGGCGCAAGGTTGTGTTCAGCTGAAGGGCAAAATGGCAGAAGTGTGCATGTGTGCAGCAGCACATGCATGTAAGAGGTGGCAGCGTGTAATATGTGTGCACTCACAGGCTCGTGTTCCATCCTGAACTCCCCTCCAGCCACAGAGCACCATAACACCCTCTCCTCCGCCCGCCCTCTGCATCCTCCTGCATCTCTCTCTCTCTCCCTCTCTGCCCTCAGCACAGAGCAGACTCACAATGCTGCTTCTCACCACTGCTGCTCCTCTATCTTCTCCTTTCTCTCACCAATGCTGACTCTCTCTCCTCCGTGTAGCTCGGTGTGTGTGGAGAGCGGCTGGATGGTGACATGAATAGTTGAGATATGACTGAAGTGGAGGACTTAATGCTATATATGACCTTGTCTGCTTTTGTGTCTCTTTCAGGGTTGATTCTGTAAAAACTAATGATTATTTGTTAAAGTCACAGGCTCAGTATGAGTTGTTATGAAATGGATTGCCCCCTGACTGCTGTGGCATCTGTGAGTGGATGGGTCGTAGAAGAAGAGCAAAGCAGGGTGTAAGAGAGGCAATGTTGCATGGGCAACATGTTGACTTGTGTACAGTGTTTTAAGTGTGCATGGAGACAAAAACAGGGCTCAGGAGTTCATTTTTTATTATTTAACATTTTGATTCTGCAAAGGAGAAGGTGTTTTTTGGGTAGCAGTGGTTTATTTGGGATGGAAGTCAAATACTACGATAAAAGAAATCATCCAGAGTCTAAACCACCAAACCTATCATCAAAGGTTCCACCAAAGCCACGATGACAGATCTGCGTAGTCATTTATTGTAAATTCATATGTTTTACTTGCACGTCATTTTTCACACACTCACAATTTTATGTCCTCTCCTCTTGTGCAGCATTCGCCGAGCTGCAGACCGACATCCATGAACTCACTCAGGAGCTGGACGGAGCAGGCATCCCCTTCCTGGACTACCGCACCTATGCCATGAGGGTCCTCTTCCCGGGGATTGAGGACCACCCTGTGCTCAAGGAGATGGAGGTACGGGTCAGTAGAGAGCGCACTCACTCACACTCACACACACACACACACACACACACACACACACACAAATTGAGACACATAAACACTCTTGAATGAATGGATAGTGATCTGAGTGTGTCCCTGTGTGGTTAGAACAGAAACGGTGCATTTCAAAAGGGGATTTAAGGGACTTAGGGAAAGTAACCTCAACTCAACTTCTATTAGAGGAAGAGAAACTTCTGACTCAGCAGAGTGAGGGGCGAGAATGAGAGTTCTCGCACCGGCAAGAAAAGAAACACTCAGATGAAATATCTGTTCTTGGCTGAGCTTCACTTTGATGTAATACAGTGAGGAGATGGTTCTTTTTGGGGGGAGTGAAGAATGTATGAACTCCACCAAGCCCTGGTGCAAGTGATAGATTGCTTCTGCAGGACCGAGCCTGTCGAGGCTCCCGAGAAAGCTCAGCCTTGTTCACGTGTTCAATTAAACACTCCCATTCTGCTCATTCCTCAAGAAGGAAAACTCCCTCAGTCCTGTGAACCTCACGTGAACTCTCATGACCTGTGTGGACGGAGCAACGCAGCATCAACACGTTGATATACATGCCACGTCGTACTCCATTGAAACCCCTCTGCTCTTACAAACATGTAAAACACAGGCTTGTAAGGGAGGGAAGTTTGAGGCGCACAATATATGTGCCTGTGCTTTCAACTGTATTCCAATGGGAGGGTGTAGTGCGACATTGGATTTTCATTTGTATGGCCGAGGCAATCACAGGCCACAGTTGTGCGCTCACAGGCAGATCAATTTCTTATTACAGCATGAAGCTCACATTCTCACTTCAAACCTCCGTTCTTCTCCCTCCGAGTGGAGGAGGAGGAGGAGGGGGGGATCAGCTGAGAGGAGGAGCACAGAGGGGATGGAGGGAGGGGAAAGAGAGGGAGAGAGAGAGATACATTTTGCAAATATAACTGTTTCCCCCAGTGTACACTTCAACTGATATACCTTGTTGTACCTCATTATAACTCAAAACCAATTCTCTCCATATCCTGCTCTTCATCCTGCTCTCAATCTCTTTATCTGCCTCTACCCCCTCATTCTTCCTCTTTAAACCCTTGTTTCCCTCCTTGTCTTCCTCCCGATCTCGTTTTCCCGTCTTCCCTGTCACTTCTTTCATTCCCGTCCCTCCCCCCTTGTTGCCTTCATTTTCTCTTCCGTCCCTCATCTTAACATGTGTCCTTCTTCTCACACTTATCCCATCATGACCTCCATCATGACCTCGCCCCCAGGTCCCCGCCAACGTGGAGAAGGCCCTGACGCTGTTCGGCCAGCTGCTGACCAAAAAGCACTTCCTGCTTACCTTCATCCGCACACTGGAGGCGCAGCGATCCTTCTCCATGCGCGACAGAGGCAACGTGGCCTCCCTCATCATGACAGCTCTGCAGGGGGAGATGGAATACGCCACAGGTGTCCTCAAGCAGCTCCTGTCTGACCTCATCGATAAGAACCTGGAGAGCAAGAACCACCCCAAGCTCCTACTCAGAAGGTTAGAGACAGATGGCCGGGGCTCGGCACAAGAACAAACACATGAGAGAACATCGTTTGACCATGTAGCCCTTTAAAAAAGGAAAAACAGCACCAATGTTTAGTTCTTTGTCGTCTCTCTCTGTGTATCTTGCCCTCCTGTTTTCATCATGATGATAGAATTCTTGCAAACCAAGCAAACACTAAATTTAATCATGTTGCTAAAATGGGAAAATGATGAACCGTGAGCAGGGAACAGTGATTTCTGCTTTCAGAGGACTGTGTAGACTGTATACATGTGACGTTCACTCATCCCTATCTCTCAGTTCTGTCCCTGTCAGAGAGGATTACACCCCTGAACTCACACACTCACTCACACACACACACACACACACACACACACACACACACACACACACACACACACACACACACTCCCAGTGGAGCTACAGTCAGATACACAGTTAGGCTCTCTCTCTCTCTCCTCGCACACTGTGTGAAAGGTGGGGCGACGATGGGGAATGTGGGGCGTCAGGTCAAGGAATGCAAAGAGAGGGAAAAGAAGAAAAGAGAGGAGAGCGAATTGATACAAGGGAAACGTGTGCATTGATGTGCAATAACAAGTGACAGACAGCGACAGCGTAATGATGATGGAAGAAGAAACACGAGGTGGAGGGAGGAAACTGTAGGAAGGTGGAGAAGGAGGAGACAGGCAGGGAGAGAAAATAGAAGTGAAAATGAATGACTGCAGACAGCAAGCCGGGAATACATAACATGTATTTAAGAAAAGATACAATTAGAGGGATGGCCTGTCTCCAACTAAATTGGAATTAGACATTAAATGATAAAAGTTATGTTTTTTTTTTTCTTTTTTCTTTGCTCCTTTTCCTCGGAGAGATATTTAATTAAAAATCTAATCAAATAAATGATTCTCAGCAGTGTGCTGGTGTGAAGCCTTTTCCAATCCCCTCTCGGGGCGAACGGTCACAACACGCTGTCCCTGTTAACTACACCAGCCTCGGGAGCTGGCATTAATAAGCTTGGCATTTATTACACTTGGTTCATCCTGTTTTGGTCTTTTTTGCTGCAAAAAGCTTTAAAAATGTCTATTTTTAGAGACAGTGTGTAGGACAGAAGAGAACAGGGGAACGGCTTGGTATCTGATTCGTTTGTTAGTCTCCAAGGACAAACATCAGATCGTCCTCCCGTCGCACATTTACATACACAAGATCGGTGAAGACGCACATATTCAGAGATGCTATGAGAAGTCGCCCACCGTCCCATCATGCCTATAAGCATGTTCTGTCCAGGTGTACTTGTCTGCTTCGTCCTCTGTCCTCCGTTCTGCCTCATCCTTCATCCGCTCTGCGTTTGGCTGACAGCCATGTAAAAAAAACAAAAAAAAAACAACGCACCACATTCATCAAACTCCTCTCAGCAGTTAAACACAGAGGCTCACAGCAGCGTGGGAGTTCACGTCTCGTTCCTGCTACGGGCCTTCGCTGCATTCACGCTGGCCTAGTTTCCCGTGTTTCCCTCTCACTCCTTAACAATTCCTCAATTGTGACAGAAAGGCAGATTTCCTGTTGCGAAGGAAAACATCCCTCTGTCATAACTCAGCTGAATGTAGCTCCGCACCTTGTGCTGCGCCATTAAGGAAATTATTTTTATGTACTCCAAGAGCTCAAACGTGGCCTAGTTAGACACCCTGGTATTTCTCATGGTTGGCATTTATACTCCATTGATCTAAACCTGGAAAGGATCAAATAGGCAGTCTTCCTGTTTTTCTCTCTAATATGAAAAGATGGGAGGAAAGTGAGAGGGTAGATAGACAATGGAAAACTTTCCCTTTTCTTTTTTGTGTGTTTTGTTGCCCTCCGACCACAAGTGTCCAACAAATGACACACAATAGATCCATTACAGTAATCCCTCGTTTATCGCGGGGGTTACGTTCCGAAAATGACCCGCGATAAGTGAAATCCGCGAAAAAGAAAACTTTTTTTTTTTTTTACAATTAGCAACTATTACATGTATACAAATACAGTGACTCGCGTGTAGGCCGTTTCACTGCTCTTCAGACTAGTCCGCTGCATCCTGACCGCGCTCTGCAGTGTTCTCTTCTTCTGAAGCCCGCGGTGCAGGTGTGTTTGTTGCTGTGTTTACATTTCGATCAAGAGATGTCCATGTGTGTCTGCAGAGGTTCCCCTCATTACAGGGCAGGTTCTGGGGTTAAACATAGAAGTTAGCAAACTGCACTAATTACTTTGTTTTTAACAAGGACAAGTGGATTCATTTGAGTTTTCCTCTTATTTCTGTCTCACCCATCTTTCTCCTGTCTCACGTCTCCCCCAGGACAGAGTCAGTCGCTGAGAAGATGCTCACCAACTGGTTCACCTTCCTGCTGTACAAGTTCCTCAAGGTAAAACACACACATACACACACACATATATAAACATACCTCTTGCACACACACACACACACACACACACACACAGCTGCAGCATTAGATAAGGCAGAGGCAGCAGGCTACCTATCCCTTACCTCAGCCTTTCATGTGGTAAATTCTCCTCTTCCCAGAATGAGGAATGTGCAGAGTGTGAAGCTGCATTCAGATGCAGCTGCTCATGTTGTCATCGCAGCAGCCTGTCACACTAACCTGTCCTCTTCCTCTGTCCCTCGCTGGATTCTTGTACGTCCAGAAAAATGTGTGTGTGTGTGTGTTTATATCCCACTTCAGAAGGTTTTAGGCTCAGCAAAAGAGAAAGCCAGAGATCTAACCCAAATGCATTTTCTCATTCCTCTCTCTGTCCTTTTCAATTGCTTTCTCTCTGATATGGAATCAGAGGGAATTGTCGAGGCTTAAACTTAGTCTCGTTTCTACACAAATATGCGCCTTAAACCTCTGCCAGGATGGGCGTCCTAGTGATCAGGGAACAGGCCATGCATGTGTGTCAGTGAGACAGGTTAGAGTGCGCAGGTAACAGTGTTTTAGGGTTCAAAGTCAGGATGTTAGTTTTTATAACCACTGTTAATGAATCTCGGACAACTCTGAAACAACAGAGAAATTAAAGTTTAATTGATAGAGGAAGACAAAAGGTAAAAATATAGGCAGAAGTTGTGATGAAAGTTTGACAGTGATGTAAAAGAAAATTGAAATATAGAGTAGGGACATGAAAGGAAGAGTGGAATGGAAAGTGAAGTAAAGCCTTGCTGTGGGTTACTAGCTTAGCTTTAATCTAACCTCTGCAAATTCAGCACCTCTCTTTCCCCCCTGTCTTTTTACTGTGTCACATAAAAAGAAAAGCTTGGAGCAATTTCAAGGTTCAGCCGGGTGTGAATGGAGATGAGTAAAGGTCAAGTAGTTGTTCAAAGGGGAGGAAAGAGATGGGGCTCATACCTACTGACCATAGAGCATTGGTCTTTGAGAGAAACACCCTTTATCCATCACCCTACTCCAAGGGTTCACTTGTTCTCCTGTGCACCGACTTGTGAGGAAACACACGGTTTCTCGGTTTCTCCTCCTGACGGCCAGTTTGTTTTCGTGGAGTACAAATTCAGATTTCACATTTCAAGTGTCATAATTACTGTTTTATTGATCGAATGAAATAGCCTTGAAATGTGGAAACAGGACACAGGAATAAAAACAAAAAAAACAGTGAGAAACTCTGACCCATCTCAACACTTGTGTAACCTGAGTGATCAGTCCACAAGTTGACAGCACTGAGTTCAGGTCTGAATGCAGCCACTTGCTGACTGTTGTCACATGTTTAGAAGTTAACAATATCATTGCTAACCCAACTAAATGAATGGGCCTTCAGTTAAACTGGTGAACCCCTTCTTCATAGCTGCATACGTCCATACATTCAGCCTCTCCTGATTCCCATTACTCTCGCTTTATCTCTCTCTAGCTTGAGTCAATGTGCAGTACATATTCTATTAGAATCTGTCAAATCAGAGTTGTTAGAAACAATATGATTTGCTCTATGTGAATAGAAATGATGCATTTAGGAGGAGATACATTAATGATTCAACTTAATGACACGTCCGAACACATACTTGATGCTATTCACTCGTAATGTGTCCTCTCATGATGGATGTAAATGTCTACTCACCATAAATACATGGTTGCCTGTATCAAAAGTCCTCCAGCAGCGACCGTAGGTCGGGTTTCAACCCTTGCTGCATATCTCCCCTCCCCATCTCACACGTGTATCACCTTGTGGATAAGAATAACCCTAAATAGACTCCATACATCACCTGTTTCACCACTGTGGAGCATCAGTCAAGCTTTGCCACACCGGTGCCATGTGAAGGAGACAGACGCTCGGAGCTGGTTTTGCATGAGGCCAGAAAGAGAGAGAGGGCATCTGCCACTGAGCTGTATCTCTCCATAGGAGGCAGACGGTGCTAGATTCTCCTGCAGAGTTCATCTGACAGCTCAGCAAGATGACTGACATGTGTTGATGTATGAACAATCTCAACTGAGGAGGAGGGGGGCGGGGCAGGGCTGTACAGTACATCTCCTCTGTCCTCCAGCCACTAAGGTGATACTATGTCAGACAGTGTGAGATATCAGTTCCAACGGTGTGAAGTCGAGACCATTCTTCTTTTTTTTTTCAACACTCTTACATGATGCAATCAGAGAGCGGCCACATGAGCAGAAGGTACTTAGTCATCAGTCCAGCGGAACAAATGAGTGAGAGAAGGGGAGAGAGAGTCGGGAACGGGGGAGGGGTGGGGGTGGGGGGGACCCAGTATCCCAGTGCTCGTTGGCCGTTTGACACGTCTCCCCACACCACAGTGCTTCTCCAAGCATTTTTCACCCCTCAGTCATTAACCTTCTATTAACTCCTCTGTCAAGTGCCACTCACTCACACTTTCTGTGATTTCTCCACTTTTGACACACTCCCTGACACACACACACACACACACACACACACACACACACAATGAAGTATTACTGCTGCGTTTCCCCAAAATTGAGTCACAGGGGAGACTGGTGTAAGAGAAACTATTGTGTGTGTGTGTGTGTGTGTGTGTGTGTGTGTGTGTGTGTGTGTCCCTTGTCATTTTTCAGCAGTGTGTTAACAAACAGGGGCCATGACCTCATCCTTCAGCACTGTTCAACCTGTTTTTAGCATCACGAGAATTATAAATATAATGTGAGAAATGTAAAGTTTTGCTGTTGTATTTTGTTTTACATGTATTCATTCTGTATTAAATTGTCATTAAATGTGCAGTATGTAAGATTTTGATCATTTATGTCACTTCCAAAAATATTACAAAACACTAACATACTGAAATTGTCCTAAATTTGTAATCACCTAAATGTTTGACTTTTTCTCCATTACCCTTAAATGAGCCCATTAATGTATATTTACATAAGGAGCGGGTCCTCTCTATGGGGGCCGCCATGTTTTTACAGTTGCCCATCATTGACGCACTAAACATCTTTTTAGTTTTAATGACCACTGAAGTCTATCATGGCTTCTCCTTTATGCTCAGAAAGGTGAGGGTTATGGATACATGGATACAACACACAACCTCACCTCTACATGTCACCAAATCGTACACACTGCACCTTTAATTATAATGAAACTGTTAAGCATTCCTATTTGATTTTTCGACTCTAACAGCCCATCTCTTCCCTCTTTCGTGTCTGTGCAGGAGTGTGCCGGTGAGCCTCTCTTCATGCTGTATTGTGCCATGAAGCAGCAGATGGAGAAGGGACCCATAGATTCCATCACAGGAGAGGCGCGCTACTCCCTGAGCGAGGACAAACTCATCCGACAGCAGATCGACTACAAGACTCTGGTCAGTGTACAGAAAGTTTGACTGTGATCAGAACGCTATCCAGTGTTCTACTGTGTACGCTAATTTTGCAGTTGTCAACAACAACACTCACGGTCTACAACTTCACAAACACCCTGTGCACTTTACAACCTCGACATAGATGAAGTGTGGAATCTCTGATTCTGCTCAAATGTTTTGTGATAACAACCATTAGCAGCTCAGCGTCACTCATCTGCTCTTGAATATTGATCGTAAACTGTGTGAAGCGCAGCGTTGCTGTCACAGGTCAGGAGTAACCACAGGGTCGTGCTTCTCGGTCTCAATAGTTAATGCTCCCGGTCTGTGCTGACCTCATTCTCTCAATACAACCTCTGACCTCTGACCCCCGACCTCCCCCACAGACGCTGCACTGCGTGAACCCGGAGAATGAGAACGCTCCCGAGGTGACGGTGAAGAGTCTGAACTGCGACACGGTGACGCAGGTGAAGGAGAAGTTGCTGGACGCCGTGTACAAGGGAACACCGTACTCACAGAGACCGAAGGCCTCGGATATGGACCTGGGTAAGGAGACGAACAACAGTCTCTCTCTCTCTCTCTCTCTCTCTCTCTCTCGCTCTCGCTCTCGCTCTCTCTCTCTCTCTCTCTCTCTCTCTCACGCCCACACACACGGTACAGGTGCACTCCTACAGGGGGTGAAAGAGGGAATCGTTTCAAGAGCGCTCTCAGGCAGCAGGGGGTTCGGCAGACAGGAGAGGTGAATCTGTTCAAAAATAGATTTAAGCGAGGAGCCAAAAGTCATTTGAATTATGCAAATCGCACCCAGTCTGCATGATGTTGAGCCACTGAACTTTTTCCTTCTGCAGCCTTATGTAGTTTGTGATGCAGAATGAGAAGTGTGTCTGAAAATACGCCACTCTTTATAATCCATTACCTGTCGACCTTCATCACATCATATTAAAGGTGCATTATCATGTGAGTTTGTGTGCCGTGTTTTGTGTTTGAGCCACAACAAGACGACGATAAAAGGCTGGATGTGTGAAGTGCTCGTCACCTGTGTCTCCTCTCTCTCTCTCTCTCTCACTCTCTCTGCGGCTGTTATCGTGTTTGACAGAATGGCGGCAGGGCAGGATGGCTCGGATCATCCTTCAGGACGAGGACGTCACCACGAAGATAGACAATGACTGGAAGAGACTCAACACCCTGGCTCACTATCAGGTACCTGACTCACTGTAACACCAGATGCAGCATGGATACCTCGTGTCAAGCCTGGTGCCTGCTGACCACAGTAGTTAAACTCTCTTCATAAACGCTCTGTGCTGCATTAGCTGATTTTGTTAATCCTCCTTCAGGTGACGGATGGTTCAGTTATCGCCCTGGTGCCTAAACAGAACTCCGCCTACAACATCTCCAACTCCTCCACCTTCACCAAGTCCCTCAGCAGATACGGTACGAGAGAAGGTGTGTGTGTTTGTGTGTATGTGTGTGTCTGTGAATCTGTTTTCTTAATACTCTTGTTGCCTAATGCCACGTTGAAGTGCGTTGAATAACCATTGTTTGTTATGTACGCTGAAAACTTACCATTCACCAAATCACAAAGCACATGCGGCATTGTGGCTCAAACCTTTAGCCTCAGACATGGGATTCTGTCTGATCCAGTGCTGCTCCTGTCTGGGCCATTGGTTTGTCACATTAACAAACGAGCAATCAAAAAGACAAAAAAAGACTCCCTTTTGTGTTTGTCATAAAAGTGTCTTCATCAAAGTGGTTTTTGATCTGAAAAATCTGAAAACAACTCTGAGAGATTCGTTCATATGTCTGTCTGATAAAAGACATGAAGCAGCCGCACATGCCAATGCTCCTGGTAATGCCAGGTGTGAAGTGGACGTCTGTTTCCACTGCCTCTGCTCCCATCTCTCTCTCTCTCTCTCTCTCTCTCTCTCCCTCCCTCTCCCTCTCTTCCTCTCTCTCCCCGACTGAGCGCTGCCATCATGAAGTTCACATAAATACTCACTAACAGCCCCATCACGCTCTCAATCTGCACTTCCACGGTCCAAATTCTCTCTTGACACTTTGAACCTCTCAATCCTTTCCTGCTTTGTCACGCAACTGACAAGCATTCAAACCGCCAGCCTAATGCTGCATGTCACAAAGTACAGGATCACTGTCCAACAAAGAGAGGGAGGGAGGGCGAGAGAGTGACAGACAAATGTATTCTGTTATGAGAGTGACGTGCCGGGAAAAGAAGCTGTCACCTTCAGAAAAGCTTTCAACTCCGCACAGAGATTTCTGCTCTGTGCAGCTGCCTCAGATTTCTTATTCATGTGTTTTGCCACCTGCGCAGCTTAAACTGGTTCCCCTTGAAATGCTGATTGAGTCTGGATGAATTATACTTCTACAAACTGTGGCGCTGCACAGAGGGGGAGGCTGCTCCGCATCTGATAACACCATCCTCGGGGCTGTCGAGATGGGATCTTACTCACCAGCAAGGCCCCGTGCTGTTGCCAGCTCCAGAGCCTCGTTTTGAACCAGCCGGGCGTGTCCACACCCAAAATGAATTCATTTGGAACCCGGAAAGTTGTTTTGCGGCTTTATATGCTAAACGTATTCCTTCACTCAGGCAAAGACGACTTAATATTAAAGAATAGGATTGTGGGCAGAGTTGCAGGGAGATGATCGCTGTTCCCTGAACTGTTAAATCCAAAAGTCCAAACTTCCATTCTGAAACATGTGCCGCTCCACGTCTGGGTCACTTTTCTTTTTGGGAAGTTCCTCCTCACATTTCCTCCCGTGTGTCCTACCCACAGAAAGCATGCTGAGGACAGCCAGCAGCCCAGACAGCCTCCGCTCCCGAACCCCCATGATCACCCCCGACCTGGAGAGCGGCACCAAACTGTGGCACCTGGTCAAGAACCACGACCACTCGGACCAGAGGGAAGGAGACAGAGGGAGCAAGATGGTGTCTGAGATCTACCTGACCAGACTGCTGGCCACCAAGGTACACACACACACACACACACACACACACACACACACATACACACACACACTCAGGCTGCTGCCGTCATACCGCCTGCTGCCACCAGGAGCGCCTGTTGACCTTTGTTTGGTGTTGGTCTCCAAGCTCATTAATATGTTTCTTAACCTTTTGCACAAAGACAAACATATGCACAGGAATGGGTGTGTGTCTTAATTAGGAGGTTGACCTTTGACTATTGAGTTGTTTGGTTGCTGTTACTGGACCCTGATGGAGGCCTGGGGGCTTTCAGACCCGAAGCCTTTATGCAGCGATCATTACTCACCAGATTCCTCCATGTTTAAGATCACACTGTGGAACCTGAGCTCAGGGGCTGTGGTGATGTCCAGGGGTAATGTGGAGTTTGCGATGGGGACATTTGTGTGAGCATTCTGAAAAGTGTCCACTCATCAGCCACGGTTTATGTATTTTTCTGTATTAGTCAGATTTTGAGAATGTTTGTCTCCTAGATGGTTGGTTACATTTCTATAAAAAACAAAAAAAGATACATCTCTGCATGTCGTCTAACTATTTATGATAATAATGACAAACTGAATAAATAAGACTGAGAGTAAAATCATTGGAATTAATGAGCCTTAATGGTAATTTATCATTGAAAGTATAAAGTTTTGGTTTAGTCTTTGTCCCTTTTGTTCCGCAAACAATGTTTCAAACATACCCATTTGTTTTCATATCTCCTCAAAATCATTGAGAGGTGAATAATGAAGATGTAAAGACCTCCTTTTCACATTTATGGAAGAAAAAAAGTACATGTCCATCAGAGAGTGAGGAAACGTAAGAAATATGTGAGTTCACCGAAAGTTTGCGTCGGACTCGGCACAGACTTCAGTGTTTCATCCTCAATCCACTCACAGACTCGTCTCCAGGAAGAGACGAGCTCATCGCACATATTAATA
This sequence comes from Chascanopsetta lugubris, assembly GCA_016785325.1. NCBI lineage: Eukaryota > Metazoa > Chordata > Actinopteri > Pleuronectiformes > Bothidae > Chascanopsetta > Chascanopsetta lugubris. The sequence goes on from JAFBJT010109232.1 coordinate 76,986, forward strand.
TCATCAACACAAACACAACAATCTATGCGGCTCTCTAACAACGTCGATGATTTGCTCTCATTTGCAAACACCTCCTAACCCGCCGATGTGGCTCACCTCTGCCGCTTCCTCTGCCCCAATGTTCCACTCATTAGCTCCGAATCTCCATTGTTGCTCCTGCTCGGAAACAACGAGGTCAGAGGCATCAGCGCCGCCTCGATTAGGAAATGATTAAGATGCACGCCAGAGGAAGACAATGGGGGGAAGCCGGCGTGCTGCAGTTTGTTCTCGTTTAGTGCCCGTTCCCACAGCTTTGTGTGTTTTGGAGGCTGATTTGTGGCTCTGCGCAGACTAAACTTCTGACTGTTTGTGAATCCGAGTTTCTAAAAGACGGCCTGAACGCTTGAAGACAGAGGGAGTTAGCGCTTTTGGGAAATATCGAACCGTTTTAACTTGAGAGGAGTTAGCGAGCGTTCACAAACTCAAACAGTGTTTGTGTGATGTGTTAAAAAAACAAAACAACAACCCTCTGCACGACGGCCCGAGGCTGATGATTGGGCTCCGTCCTAAAGGCTTTACAGAAGAGTGAGCGCTCAGCATCACCACAAACTCACACCGTCGCACTCCTATAAGTAAAACACTGCCACTGAAGGCCATTGCCCACAGCCACCACAACACTCCTGTCCATGACTGAGCAGCACACTGTTCTTCACTTCTGCTGGAGCTCAGAGGGATGTTTACATTTCAAATACAACGTGATGTGCACGTGACAAAAAGATGTACTTCTTATTAGCCTCCAACAAAGAGGTGTGCTTTGTTTGTTTGTTTGTTTGCAGGATTACACAGAAAGGGCGCTATGTGTCATGACATGAGAAACAAACCTGGTTTTTCTTTTTATTTGTCAGTGGTGAATTAAAGGTCCAGTTTGTAAGATGTTGGCAACATCTTCAGTAATGAAATATACTTTGTAGAATTCTGATGTTTTTCATGGGTGTGTCCTCACCTCTACAAACAAATGACTGTGTCCTTTACCCAACACTGAGCCCACCACACTGCCAAGTTACACCACCATGTTTTTACAGTAGCTCAGGATGGACAAAATAAATGGCTTTGAGATAACTGAAGGACACCTAGGTTCCTCTACGTGCTTTGCATGCAGGGCAGGACGAGGTAAGAGGTAATCAGCTCGTTAGTCTTAAACACTGCCTCTTTAATTGTTCCAAATTAGAAAGTGACCGATATTATTGACTGCGTGCAGGCTGGTGCCGATCAGGTTCACTGAAATGTTTGACTCATCTGTGGAGTGCGTGAGGACATGTTGTCTGATCCGCCGTCTCCTCCGGTGTTCAGGGTACGCTCCAGAAGTTTGTGGACGACCTGTTTGAGACCATCTTCAGCACAGCACACAGAGGCAGCGCTCTGCCGCTCGCCATCAAGTACATGTTCGACTTCCTGGATGAGCAGGCAGACAAACACTCCATATCAGACTCTGATGTGCGACACACTTGGAAGAGCAACTGGTGAGTGTGTGTGTGTGTTTGTGTGTAGGGCATCATCTGGACCATGTGAAAGCTGCTTAGGTCTCATTAGTGTTGTAGGAAAGTTGCTGTGGTGTTGGGAAACAGTGTAAGTTAGTGAATATGCAGCACTTTCACTCTGACACTGCAGCAGAATGTTCACTCTTTCTATTTCTCCTACCTCAGGCATTTTATCACTCCGACTCCTCCTTTGTTCAACTAGTCTGTGTGTGTGTGTGTGTGTGTGAGAGCTGCTTCATTGTTACTGAATGTTCTTAATAACGTGTCAGGTTCTTCTAACTCTTCCTCTCCCTCCCTCCTCTGGTTTCATATCTCTCTCTCTCTCTCTCTCTCTCTCTGTCTCTGTCTCCTCTCTCTCTCTCTCTCTCTCTCTCTCTCTCTCTCTCTCTCTCTCTCTCTCTCTCTCCCCCCCCCCCTCCATCACTCCAGTCTTCCTCTGCGGTTCTGGGTGAATGTGATCAAGAACCCGCAGTTTGTCTTTGACATCCACAAGAACAGCATCACAGACGCCTGCTTATCTGTGGTGGCTCAGACCTTCATGGACTCGTGTTCGACATCAGAACATAAACTGGGGAAGGACTCGCCTTCAAACAAGCTGCTCTACGCTAAAGACATCCCCAACTACAAGAACTGGGTAGAAAGGTAACAGCCACTCCGCTATTGTTGAGTTGATGGACAGGAACTCTTGTTGGAATTGATGTGGTGTAGAAATACTTTTGTTTATTGATTTGCGAAGATGTTTTATTGCCATTGTAACACAGTGAACAATCAGATCATTATCATTTATCTCGCTGCTGTTTAATTTGAATAGAGATATCTCTGCCTCAATAGACCACGGCAAACCACATCTTAAAGCAGATCATCCAATTCTGTTTGTCTTTGCGGCATCTGTGCAGTGAGCACAGTGTCGCATCGTTAATAAGCCTTTATTTTAAATGTGTTTATGATACAATCTAATGAGAAAATGTGGGAGGAGAATATTATTACACAAACTGTCACAGAATCGCCGGGTATTTCTGCTCGATAAGTGGCTTTTATTTTAAACACACTCAAGCTTGTGATGATTATCAGAGCGTGTGTACAGGACCCAGCCACGCTGATGAGCACATCAGCTGCTGTGCGGATTGTGGATTGGGATGATTTCTGCTGAGGTCGGAGGTTTTTAAAACATCTCGCCCACTCCCTTCAGGTACTACTCTGACATCTCCAGGATGTCGGCCATCAGCGACCAGGACATGAGTGCCTACCTGGCGGAGCAGTCACGCCTGCATGCCAACCAGTTCAACAGCATGTCGGCCCTACACGAGATCTACTCCTACATTGTCAAGTACAAGGACGAGGTGAGGGATCAGAGGTTTCTTACAGATTCACCATCCAACAGCAGCAGGATGGAGTTGGTGCTGTGAGGGTGTTGCAGTTCACCATGACTGGGACAGGTGGAGATTATGGTCAATGGAAACATGATTGGGATAACCAGAATTATTATTCATCTCTCTCTCTCTCTCACCCTCTCTCCCTCTCCCTCTCTCTCCCTCTCCCCCTCGCTCTCTCCCTCTCCCCCTCTTTCTCTCTCTCTCTCCCTCTCCCCAGATCTTGTCAGCCCTGGAGCGGGACGAGCAGGCGAGGAGACAGAGACTCAGGAGCAAGCTGGAGCAGGTGATCGACACAATGGCGCTGAGCAGCTGAGGACCACACCGGCTCCCTCTGCCTCTTCTCCTTTTTCCTTCACTCCTCGTATCCACCTGTCTCTCTCTCCCTTGCTCCTCTCACCCAGACAAACAAACAAAACACAAACTGCAAAACGGACCCAAGCAGTAAACTGCGAACCTGGGGGGGTGGGGGTGGGGGAGCGGTCTGCAGAGCCGGGCGGGCCTGTGTACGCTTACGTGTGTGTGTGTGTGTGTGTGTGTGTGTTTGTCTGCGGCCCCGTGCGCTGTGAGGGACAGTGGACTCCAACACACATGCAGAGAAACATGTGGACTGGCAGCATTTGGTTATTGTGGATGTTGGTGTTTGTGGTTTGCTCCATTTTGATTTCAGGACTTAAGTCGTGACGAAGCAACGGTCAGGAAACAGAAACCAGGACAAGGAACTCCATATATGGTGTCATCATTAGCAGGATGGACCAATCAGTGGAGAGGGACTCCACAGGTCAGGTGACGCCGACGCGTGTCACCGTTTTAAACGGATGTTAGATTATTCTTTTCTTTTCTTTTTTGATTTTGTAAAAATGTAATCGACTGCCCACTCTCTGATCTCTCGCCACTTGTATTACTGCTGAATTTGCACAATTTACAGAAGCGTTACAAAAGAAGACTATATAGATATTATATATAAATACAAGCTACGTTTTTAAAGACAGATTTGAGAGCAAACATTTACATCGTTTTCATTTTCAAACAAAACAACAATAAAACTACATGGATGAAATGTGATTTGGTATCTTCGAGTACAAAAAGAAAAGATCAACGTGGACGAAAAAACGAAAAAGAAACAAAAAAGTTGTACTGTGCCATGTTTTCTTTGAATGTTGTTTAGTGCAAAGACATTTTGTTAGATGGAATGTGCTACCGTATGATTTTAAATATGAACATGCCTAGTGACTGAAAAGACTTGTCGGAGCAACGACCCCGTTTTAGATCCTTGATGAAATCAGCGGAGGCGACGCGCCGGCGCTCTTGGGGCGATCGTCGCCGTCACAGCGAGAATCATGAAGTTGCTGTTGTTCTGAACCTCGGTCGGTTTCAGGAAACCAAATATTGACTGGCAGGATTGTTGCTTTATCACGGCAGCGCTAGTGTCCGGCCCCTCGCGGGCCAACAGTGAAGTTAGCTACGTTGCACTACAGGAAAACAATACTCACCCACGATTAGCGCCTAGCCGGCCAATCTGTCGGCTGCGATTCCACTGGGGCAGAGTTCTCGCGAAGGGTCGCGGGTTTTGGGCCCCGCGAGGGCGAGGCTGGGCATTAGCTTGCGTTTACATCTTTACGGCGCAGCCTGGCGGCAATGAAACGAAGCGGGCAAAGCTGTTTCAGGCCTAAAGCCACCTCTGTCTTTACTCTCTCCATGTTAATTCCCCGAGAAAGGGGCAAGGAAAAGATGGAGGGCGTCTCCCTCCTCCACCTCTGTGAGAGACAGGGATTCCAGCTCTGTATTCATGAGGGGAGAGAGTGGAGGTGAGACCCTCCGCTCATTAGAGTAAATCCTCCCCTCTGCCTGCAGCTCTTGTTTCAGAACAAGGCTACTGCCATGTGTGGCTTAAGCTTTTTATTTTATTTTATTTTGTTTTATTACCGCTCTCCTAAGAGGATTTCTTTGTTTCTTTTTATTTGAAGTCTTGAAGTCATGGTTTTTAAAAAGTTGTGGTGAGAAATGTTTTCTGATTTTTATTTTTATTTTTTCTGCTTGCCGAAAAACCAAACTGTGGTCTGTAAATTGTTTTTGTCGATGTTTTCATTTGTAAATTGTAAACCTTTCATGATGAACAAAAGCTGTCGGCCATTCTTTTGTAATCAGGTTGTTTTATCTCGTTTGTTTTTATCGTCTGCATTTTTTTTTTTGTTCCACATGTAAATTGTACATTTTGACGGTACGCAGATGACAGAATGCTCCTTCGGTTCTTTTGCCTGAAACATTTGAAGTACTTGACCTAACTGGAGGTTTTTTTTTTTTTTTTTCCTGACCTGGAGGATGGAAACGCAAAACGGTGGCATCAGATGAGTGTCTGTGTGTTTGTGATGCAAACGTGACTTTGCTGCTTTAAAAAAAACAAAAACTCTTGTATCTTTGTTTATTTTCTATCAGACTTTTAGGGCTGTCATTTTAATGCTGATCAGAAATGCTGTCACTGTCCATTCTTTTACGCCGGGTCCCTTAAACACCACAACAACAACCTTCTGTTACATCCCAGACACGTGAGCACCCCTCCACACAATCCATGTTCTGTTTACAAGTGTGAGACTTTGCTTTGTGCTGCTGTGAACACATGAGCCCACCTCTGCTTCTTTTTCTTCATTTTACCTGCCAAATAATCTGTTTGGATTAAGAGGAGGAACCTTTTCCAACCTTCACTGTACAAAGAGTTTGAACATGATGTAACGACAGTGGTGCTGCGGTGGTGTGGAGCTGGTGGGGAAGAGGCAGTGTGTGGCTAGTAGAGCTGCTCAGTGTTCAGAATCAGTTGGGCTGTGATCTCTCCTCTCTTCATTCTCAGGTTCATGCTGCTCATGGGTCATTTCCTGTTTCCTGCTCTCACCCCCTCCTCCTCACCTCTGTGACGGAGTGAACGTCGCCTGAGCGTCACTTACGAGAGCAAGTGAGCAGTTTGCTGCTCCGCCCGCAGCCCGAGCAGATCCAGCTCACAGTCGCGCATCTCATGTTTAATTCTCAGTTCTTTAGACTCGATAAGTCACACGTCTGCCTTCTCCAAACCGTGGTGGAATCAAAGTCTTGGCATTTTTCTGTTGTTTTTTTCTCCCCCTGCTGTTTCTCCTCAGTTCTTGAAACTTAGCGGTCGTTCTTTTCTCTTTTTTTTCTTTTTCCCAAATGGAAGTTTGTAAACGGCTCCCAGGAAACTCAAAGCAAGTCAACAGGAATTTTAATACTACAGACTTCAGACTTGAAGCGACTGTCACAAGTTTGCAGGTTAACATTCATTGTGTAAATATTCTGTTATTTCCTATTTTGCAGATTTACTACTTGTACATAGACACACATCAAGGAGAGATTAAACATTTTTTGCTAAATAAAACTTGACCTGGGATTTTTGTATTATTAAACGAGCTTTGTATTGTCGGATCCTCCGGTGGTTGGCGGAGGAATCATTTATGGTGGCCTTGACCACCACTGGCCACCCCTTGGCTCCGCCCCATGGCCCTTGTCAAACTCACTAATAATCATCGTGTTTTCAGCTTCCATCATGAACCATGAGGACACAATGTTCATTTGTTGCCTAATAACTTCCAGGAGCCGTGATTAAGAGATGGTCAGTGTTATTCACTTCAGCTGTCAGTGATCATAATCATTAGATTATGATCGTGTACCTCCCTTAAAGGTGCAGTGTGTAAGAGATGATGACATCTAGAGGTGAAGTTGCATGTTGTATCCATCACCGCACCCTCACCTTTCTGAGCATGCCGGAGAACCTATGGTCGACTTCAGTTGTCATTAAAACTCAAAAGATGTTTAGCACGTCCACTCTGGGCTACTGTAAAAACATGGCGGCGCCCATGGAGAGGACCCCCCTCCTCCTTTAAACACACACCAATGGACTCACGTAAGGCTCACTGGAACAAAAATAATTCATTATAAATCCCTAAAAATGTCCATATGTAACTATTTTGTCTTATTTTTAGAGGTGCACACTGCACCTTTAACTTGTTAGTCCCTTGTTAGTCCTCTCCCATGTCGACCTGTTACAAGACCCAAACAGCCAATGAGATGAGACTAACGATGACGCGTCTGCTCCTCGATGTGAACATGTGACGCCTGATTCAAAGTGCGAAGCTGAGACTCACCCACTTTGTCTCCCCTAGCAGTTGATTCCCGCTCCTCGTTACCTGAGTGTGTTCAGAAATCCACTTAAGTCCGACTCCAGCCGGACCAACGTGTTTACATGAATCCTGAAAGTCGGCTCTCCGCCGCGCCATCATGCTGAATTGATTTTCCCTCGTGGAAACGCAGTGATTGATTGCCGCTTATTAACGGGACGTTCCATTTAATATCTCAGACCTGTACACGCCCAAGTGTGAGCCGGTCGTCAGCCCAGCGGCGTTATCGCTCCGCTTCTCCGTCTCCCACCTTTCATAACATGACGGGCGCCATTAATCATTCTTATGGCACTGCAACTGAGTGGCTGCTGCTGCTGCTGGTGGTGGTGGTGGTGGTGGTGGTGGGAGGTGAGGTCCGGTTCGTCCGGAGGTGTTAATACGAACACGTTTACCCCCCCCCCCCCCCCCCCCCCCCCCCCACACACACACACACATCCCCCACCCATACATCAAGCTCTCACTGCCCTCAGCTTACATGGGCACTTACATGGAAGAGCAGCTCCGAGTGCATAAAACAGTGGAGGCGACTCAACAGAACACGGAGGAGAAGTGGAAGGAACCAAAACCATCTTATCCTCTTTTTTTTTTTTTATGGCCCGCCTGAATCTGCACCCCCCACCCCCCAACCCCTGCCCCACCCCCCCTTGCATCCCTGAAGTGGATTCAATGAGCCCAGATAGACAGAAAATGTTATCGTTTGCACCATGTGTAACCAGCCGGGCTAATTCAATTAAAATTCCATCCGAGGAGGAACGCTGAAATTGCGTAATGGTCGTGGGAGCACTGAATCTCGTAATGATCCTGTCAGGAGGCAAACGATCGCGTGGTGCGAACATTATGATAAATTCTTCGCACAAGATGCTCGTTGCTCCAACCCCCCCCCCCTCCTCCTTCCCTCCCTCCCCCCTCTCTGACTCCCCCTGCATGGAGAATTATGTTACTATACTTAATAAAGCTATGATCTATATTTGCCCCCCGCTACCCCCTCCCCCACCCACCTCTTTTCCTCTTTAATCTCCTTTAGTTACAATTGGAGGGGGGATGGGGGGGGGGGTGGAAATTGGAATTCTATTTTAGCGAAGGAGTCTTTTTGGCGTCTGTCAGTGTGCTTTGCGTCAACATGGCGGTGGAACCGCTTGGCCGCTGGTGCTGCTGGTGCTGCTGGTGGTGGTGGTGGTGGTTTCTTCAGGGGCCCCTCACAGATGTGGTGAGTGTGTGAGTTGAGTGTCAGATGCTCCTGGTGAGGTGGAGGTGACAGCCGTGACTGCTGCTGCTGGGATTACTGTCACTGTGAGTGTGTGTGTGAGGGAGAGGAGTGGGTGTTCAATACAGGTGCTGCCAAACTTCAGCCTACTCACATACACTTATGTACTTCTACACACACACACACACACACACACAGACACTTAAACAGCGTGCACAGCATTTAGTCTGAGTGAGTTGAACTGTTCAGATCTCGTTCTGAATTTGTTGTGGGACATATGAAGTGAGAGACGCATGACTCAGCACTTTTATATCACTAATGAATCAAGCGATGAGTCCTTTGAATCACATTTTCCAGTCTGATAGTGTCGCCTCGTCTCACACACACACACACACACACACACACACACACACACACACATGCACCAAGTCATGTTGATATTGTTGTTGTTGGCCAGGGGACTTTGACAATTTTGTTTCCATGCAAGTTCTCTAAAGTACAAGTGGTTGTCTGAGGTGTGTATCTGCAGTCTCAGATATTCCTCTGGATGAACCTTCACACTTTGTATTTTCTCTCCCGGTCAAAGTCAAATGTAAAATATATGAAGTATATTACAAAGTAACTCCACCACATCGTGAGTTCGTATCGGGTCTGTCAGAGAGTTTCCTGTCTGGGTTTCAGCATCAGTGAGACGAGGTCAGTGGCTGTGGTTTTGAGGTGAACTCTGTTGCACTTTGACCTTTCAGGGAAAATGTCTCACAGCAGAGAGAACAGACAGGAAACAGCTCATGAGAACATGTGACGTCCCTGCTCTCTATCCGCTCTCCTCCTGCAGTGAGGCTGCTCAGACCTGAGTGTGTGAGTGTGCGGGTCACACACTCACCCACTCAGACTCTACCAGCCGAGCGCGGAGAACACAGAGAACAGAGTGGAGCATTTGTCAGCTAATTATCCAAACTGCACCCAGAGGAGTCCAAACCAAATATTGGACTTGAATTCGCCTGCCGGATAAAAACACGACTTCAAATGAATTCAAATATGCAAATGAGCAGAGGATTCGGATTATTTCCGTCCAGATGCACAAAGCTCTGATTCCTCGTGTGCTGTGACACAGTTCTTACCTCTGACGGGAAAGTGATGATGTCACCGTTTGTGTGTCTTGTGTGTTTACTGTCAGAGACACACAACCTTTGTTCTCGTTTCTGTGGGAATCATCTGAGGGGCCTGATTTGAAGAATTAGTCTGTGTGTGTGTGTGTGTGTGTGTGTGTGTGTGTGTGTGTGTGTGTGTGTGTGTGTGTGTGTGTGTGTTGGTGGGTGTGCGTGAGTGTATGTTATTTGTGTCTGTGTGTTGCTCCATAACGACCTAATCCCTGACCTGAGTTACTCCTGTAACCTCCACGTGTTGAAATGTCCTTTAAAGCTCCAGCAGCATCTTCACACTGGTGTGTGTGTCTGCTGGGATCCTTCCTCCACCTCCACGTGTCCGTACCTGTCATCTCCCTCGGGTGTTTGATGGATGGATGACAAGTTTCTGTGTTTTGATAAATGGACTTCAGAGATTTCCGACATGTTGGATTTGATGAACTCTGCTTCCCTCTCCCTTTCGGCCGAACTGATGTTAATCTGTCGTGGCTTCAACTTGATTTCACGGTGTGACCTCAGTCACCCTTGAGCTCGCCTTCCTCCTGACACACACACACACACACACACACACACACACACACACACACACGCACAGTGCAAACATACAGTTCCCTGAAGAGACCCCCCCACGCCCGATGAGTAGGCCACTTCCCTCGGGACCTGCAAGAGTCTGTGTGATTAGTCCATCCACTGATCAGACCTCCATTCAGGGGTGGAGAGATCGGCCGTTTGTGTGCCCGTGCCCGTGCACGTGCCCGTGCAGAGCTGCGTTCACATGCATGCATCCTAAGCTCACGTGCCTGGTGTGTGCACAGTCCGGAGGTCACGGAGGTCATTGGCAGACTTCCCACACAAACATGGTCTGTCAATAGAATCAGCAGCGAAACGGCGGAACGCTCGGCTCCGCGTTGAGGACACTGCTGTGGAATGGGCACTAATGGCTGTTCTCTCTCTCTCTCTCTCTCTCTCACTCTCTCTCACACACACACACACACACACACAAGGCAGTGCCCTTTTTGATCTTCAAATGTGTGTCTTTGGCAGTTCCTCCTCCCCTCTGTCTCGCAGCTTCACTGAAGCAAACTTGAAAGAGTCTCTGCTTTTCCTCGGAGACGCGACCGAGTCTCTTGAGGTCCATTGTGGCGTGAAGCTTTGAGGGGCCACAACAAAGGAGCCAAACAGATATGTATGTACACAGTCGCCTTCCCCGCCGCTTATTTCCCCCACTTAGTCCAACGGCTCTCGAAAGAACCTTTTCTCAGACAATGAGGACAATTACTCGTCGCGTTATTTCCATAATTAGCCGGGACGCCCGGTGGTGGTGGCGTTGGAGGAAAAGGATGATAACGTGCGGCGTGTTCCTTAAAGATAACAACACGGAGCAGATGAAATGGAGAGAGCGTGTTTACCTTCTGTTTCAGAGACAAACGTCTGTGGATCCTTCTTTTTTTACATAAAAAAAAACATGATAAACTTGTAATTAATTTCCCGATCAATCATCAACCACGTATCAGAGGAGGACAGATGCTTCTTAAATCCCTCACAGATTCAGCCTCAGCTTTGACCTTTGACCCCATCTGTCGCCTTTTCATGTGTGATCAACGCTGCTGTTCTCAACATGCTGCTTTTACACTCCCGCTTCCACGCCACTGCCGCCGCCGCTGCCGCTGCCGCCGCCACCGCTGCCACCGCCGCTGCCATCCTCCCTGTGCGCTCACCGCTGTCACTTTGATGTCAGGGGGACGGGGGTGCGGCCGTCTCAGCGACTCATGAATTAATTAACAGCTTCTTGGGAACATCTCAATCACAGCAGCTCCTGATCGAGTGCATTGAGGGATCGAGATAAGACCTCGGACATCGGCTGGCCATGGAACTGACACAAGGACTCTTAATTAGCTCAATTAATTAACCATGAGGATGAGGCCAGGAGGGGGGTGGGGGGCGGGGGCGTGTGTGTGTGTGTGTGTGTGTGTGTGTGTGTGTGTGTGCTGACACCCACCTGGAGAAGAAGACTGCTTCTCTATGGTTCTTCAGCAGGTTGTGGCCTGATGATAAGAGAGCAGGTTAATGGGTGGGGTTAGTGGTGGTGGTGGGTGGGGTTAGTGGTGGGGGGGGGGTGATGTTGTTGGTGGTGTCTCATGACATCACCTCCTGCTGCCAGTTCCAGAGTTTCATAACTGTAGATGCCCCTCAGGACGATGCGTTGGTGATGAACCTCAGCACACACACACACACACACACACACACACACACACACACACACACACACACACACGTAGCAGCTTACTGTTAAACTACTGTGTATATTTACATGAGGTGAGTGGGTCCTCTCTACGGGGGCCCCCATGTTTTTACAGAAGCCAAGAGTGGACGTACTAAACATCTTTTGAGTTTGACACCTGAAGTCGACTACAGGTTCTCCTGTATCTTCAGAAAGGTGAGGTGATGGATACAACATGTAACTTCTCCTCTAGAGGGCATCAAATCTTATACACTGCACCTTTAAAGTGGATTTAACCTTTATATTCCCATCAGAGTGGAGGAGTGAAGCAGCAGAAAGAATGAAGAGGTTTACTGTGAACTCCTCCATCTGATTGGCCATGAATGTTTTACAGCTGCTGTCACTTGTCCCTCCCTCTCTCTGTCCGTCAGGTTCTGCTCCTCCTCTCCTCTCCTCTCCTCTCCTTTCCTCCTCTCCTCTCTTCTCCTCCTCTCCTCCTCTCCTCTCCTCCTCTCCTCCTCTCATCTCCTCTCCTCTCCTCTCCTCCTCTCCTCTCCTCCTCCCCTCTCATCTCCTCTCCTTCTCTCCTCTCCTCTCCTCTCCTCTCCTCTCCTCTCCTCCTCTCCTCCTCTCATCTCCTCCTCTCCCCCCCCCCCCCCTCCCCTCCCCCCTCCCCTCCCCCCCTCCTCCCCCCTCCTTCCTCTCTTCTCCTCTCATCTCCTTCTCTTATTTCCTCCTCTCCTCCTCTCCTCTCCTCTCCTCCTCTCCTCTCCTCTCCTCTTGTCCTCTCCTCTTCTCTTCTCCTGTCCTCCTCTCCTCTCCTCCTCTCCTCTGCTCCTCTCCTCTCCTCTCCTCCTCTCCTCTCCTCTCCTCTCACCCTCTCTTCCTTTGTCTGTGTGTATCTGCTGACTGTGTGTGTGTGTGTGTGTGTGTGTGTGTGTGTTTTCTCCTTCTCTCCTCTCCTCTCCTTATCTCCTCTCCTCTCTTCTCCTCTCCTCTCCTCTCCTCCTCTCCTCTCCTCTCCTCCTCTCATCTCCTCTCCTCTCCTCCTCTCCTGTCCTCCTGTCCTCTCCTACTCCCCTCTCATCTCATCTCTCCTTCTCTCCTCTCCTCTCCTCCTCTCATCTCTCCTCTCCTCCTCCCCTCTCATCTCCTCTCCTTCTCTCCTCTCCTCTCCTCTCCTCCTCTCATCTCTCCTCTCCTCCTCCCCTCTCATCTCATCTCTCCTTCTCTCCTCTCCTCTCCTCTCCTCCTCTCCTCTCCCCCCTCCCCCTCCCCTCCCCTCTCCTCCCCTCTCCTCATCTCCTCATCTCCTCTCCTCTCCTCCCCTCCTCTCCTACTCTCCTCTCCTCTCCTCTTCTCTCCTCTCCTCCTCCCCTCTCATCTCATCTCCTCTCCTTCTCTCCTCTCCTCTCCTCTCCTCCTCACGTCTCCTCTCCTCTCCTCCTCTCCTGTCCTCCTGTCCTCCTGTCCTCTCCTCCTCTCCTTTTCTCTACTGTTGGAGGAGAGACGTGATGGGGGGATATGGAGAGTCAGAGCAGGCTGACGTGGAAGCTGCAGCAGATGGATGGAGAAAAGCCTTCAGTGTCAGGTCGTCATGGCAACCTGTCAGACAAGAGTCATTGTTGCTAGAGAGAATTGGGAGTGTTGGTAACAACTTGTTTTTTTGTTTTCCTATGGATATGTCCAGTCTTTCCATCGAGTGACACAAATCCCGTTTGTAGTTTTTCTTAATCTTAGACTTCAGTTCGTCATTAAAACTCAAAAGATAGTTTATGTCCCTGCTGTAAAAACATGGCTGCCCCCTTAGAGAGGACCCGCTCCTCATGTAAATAAATGGGCTCATTTAAGGGTAATGGAAAAAAATAGAACATTAAGGTGATTACGAATTCATGAAAATGTCAGTACAGTATGTTATTGTTTTGAAATATTTTTGACCAAAAAAATGCCTGAAATCGTACGCATTGCACCTTTAATCTGAAATGAAAACCCAAACCTGATGGAAATAAAACCAAACATGTATGAAGACACATCAAAGGAAAGGAGGGATTCAGCAGCCTGGGAGTGTCACGAGAGAACAAAGAACAAAGAACCAATGATAGAGTCAGAACCTGAGGCAGACAGGAGTTCTGTGTGGAGGAGGCAGCAGGTGTGAGTGTGATCGTTACCAGGTGGAGGTGAAGCTCTGTTTTCCTCCACTCAGTCCAAGGGGGCGAGGGAGTGCAAGACATGATGGAGGAGAAAAAGGAAGGAAGGAAGGAAGGAAGGAAGGAAGAAAGGAAGGAAGGAAGGAAGGAAGGAGAGATAGATGGAGCCAACCTGCCAGCAGTCGTCCCATCAGCCTCCTCCACCTGAGCTCCGGTCGGGTGCCACTAACCTGTGCCAGATCCATCAGCGCCCGGCCGGACCAACGCGGTGCCACAGCGACTCAGCAGAAAGCTCGCCGCTAACTTCTCCCGCTCAGCATGAGTCACGGCGTGTTCTGCGCCGCGCGGGAATATGGCGGCTGTCGCCAGGTGGCTGCCACGCTCCCCTCCACCTGTCTCACCCCACCCGATGTTTTGACATGTCACAGCCGAGGTGTAACCAATAACATTAGCGATGGCTGGGCTCCATCCCGCCGTGTCAGGGGACCGCGCCAGTGACTCAGCATGAATCACACCGCAGTTCTATGACAAGGACACGAGCAGCCGCATGAAAGGCAGGCGGCCATCTTTAATGTTATTATCCATGTCATTGTGAGGAAGGTCTCATTCTCTCATTCTTATAGGATATTGAGTCTCGCTGCCTCCACCATGACGTATTAAAGGTGCAGTGTGTAGGATTGTAGTCAATTATTTGTCACTTTTATCTATTGAAATAAAATCACAAAACAATTACAATGGACTTTTTACAAATTTACAATCACCACAATGTATAACTTACTTTTTACATAACCTTAAAATTAGTTTTTTTAATGTATATTTTTACATGAAGGTCCACCCTACGGGGGCCGCCATGTGTTTACAGTAGCCCAGAGTAGACGTATTAAATATCTTTTGACCTCCTGCATGTTCAGAAGGGTTAGGGTGCTGTGGTGGATACAGCACGCAACTTCAACAGTAGACGCCACCATTTCTTACACACTCCACCTTTAAGCTCCGCCCACATCACCACTGTGTCGAGGTCACTACCTCAGTGGACCCTCTCACACACACATAAGCAGACACACTCCGACAATAAGCAGATTAATGTCAATCAGTTGTTGTCTCGGAAACATTTTGTCACATCAGATCTATTTTTAGAACAGTGTGATGAAAGTGTTTTCATGTACTTCAAAAGTAGGAAGCTACGGATCTCAGACCTGTCAATCACAAATTCTCGAAACAAAACAAAATGAGCATTTCACCGCGGCACATATGTGATATTCCCTCCGCAGGAGCTGTCATCATTCCGTCTTTCATGAATCCTGGAGGAAACGTTCATTAATCTTTTCTTGGAATCGTTGTCGACTTCATCGTTTGTGGCCTCGTTGTTTTCTTCACATTTGTTTTTTTGATTAACGCCTGAAGTACTTGCTTTTCAAATTATTTATTTTCGGACTTTATTTTTCTCATTTACGAACATTTGACTTCCTGTCTGGATTCAAAGGCTTTGTGATTTCCTGACCCACCATCTGATCAGTCTCATGTGTGTCAGTCATTCTTTGTTTCTCTGTTCTGCAGCAGTTTCCCTCTCGGTGTTACTTTCGCCTGATCTGACCTTACTCTGTCCCACATTCATATGAAAACCATTATTGGGCATGTTATTTAAAAAAAAAAAGTAAATAGTTACCAGTTACTTCACCCAATAAGTAACTGGGTTACAGCAGTGTAAAGTCAGTGGGGAGTAACTGTTGTGTTAAAGCTCAAATCTGTCAAATAATTTGGACCCGCTCCCTTAAATGGAACTTCAAATTCAACTGTACGTCAAGTGATTCATTCTAATTATTCTCAGCATCGGGTTCAGACTATAAATGTTAGTATTCATTAGTACAAAGTGTACGAGCCCTCTGACTCACAAGCTGTTCTCTGTTTGTTCTGTAAGTTTAGAGTTTAATAATATAGATGCGGTTTGACTGATGCACACCCACAGAACACGTGGAGCAGTGACAGTATTAATTACATTAACACATGATACTCCCACAAATGTCACTTCATGAACTTGTCAAACTGTCATCATTAGTCATTTACTGTTTCTATAGAGAACTATGCTACTTTCATTCAAATGCCAGCGGAAGTTTTTTCTCTTTCTCTTATGATATTTCACATGTTTATCACATTTATTCATTTAGATTTCGGACTTGTTGGACTTCAGGACATGTTGTCGTGGCACCATGTCTGGTGATTGAAAACCCTGACAGGGTTAAAGATACAGATGGCGACAGATGGCGATACCACTGATGCTGATACCGATGCATTTTACTTTGAAAAGCAGCGTATTCACTTTTGTGTAGGGGAGAGCAACATATCACGTTCAATGAGGTGAATGCATCATCATCACCATGCAGAGCGCCGGCTGCATGATGGCTGCTCACCGGCAACACATCACAGCAGAGCAGTGGAGGAGGGTGAGGGGCTAAGTGAGAGGAGCATTGTTTGCACGTGCACTACCACTGTGATGTAACTGGAGATGTGGACTGAAAGTAGAGAAGGGAAACTGAAAGTTAAAGGTGCAGTGTGTGAGATTTTGGTCATTTTTGTCACTTCTAAAAATATCACAAAACTATGACATACTGACATTTTCATGAATTTATAATCACCTAAACGTTTTATTTTTTCCATTGCTCCTAAATGAGCCCATTAATGCTTATTTACATGAGGAGCGGGTCCTCTCTACGGGGGCGGCCATGTTTTTACAGTAGCCCAGGGTGGACATACTTTTAATGACAACTAAAGTCGACCATAGGTTCAGAAGGGTGAAGTGATGGATACAACATGCGACTTCACCTCTACATGTCACCAAATCTTACACACTGCCCCTTTACGTATCAATCTCATCACGCAAGTATTGATCAATATCGATGCCAACGTTGATATCGATACTATCGATATTTCACATCCATCCGCCCACCACCACAGTTACATCTACAAATCATTATGTAGAAAAGTATAGAATGTAATTGTTCCTGGAGTTTGGTGCCACGTCTTTTCTGTGTCAGTAACTTTTCACACTTCTCTTCGTTTGCCCTTTGAATTCTGACAACGGGAATGAGCCCAAACTTCAGTTGCCTCCATTAACCCCACATGAATCCACCAGAGCAGGGAGCTGAAAGATTTAGTTGAGGTAAAAATGAGGAAAAGATGAAAGTGAGATGGCAGCGTGTACAGACAGTGTCGTCCTATTTTATGTTTTGCATGCAATGTTTTTAATTTTCCCAGGGTGCACTGGGCCCGGGTGTTTGGCTGGTGTCACACTCTCTGACAGCTCAGTGCCTTCTGTTGTTTTCCTGTTTGGCAGATTTGATGTTTCTCTCCTGCCTCATCCAGTCACCCACACAATCTGTCTCTCTCAAAACTTTATGTCGCCTTTCATTCGGAGTGCAAAGATAAAAACACTTGTCAGAGTCATTGGGGAGAAAATAAATAAATAAATAAAAAGTCGGTGTCTGCAGGGGAGAAGTTTGCAGCTGAGGAGCATTAAAGGTGCAGTGTGTAAGATTTGTCATTAAATCTAAAAAATATTACAAAACAATTACACACTGACATTCTGATGAATTTATAATCACCCAAATGTTTTATTTTTTTCTCCATTACCCTTAAATGAGGCCATTAATGTATATTTACATGAGGAGCGGGTCCTCTCTATGGAGGCCGCCATGTTTTTACAGTCGCCCATCATAGACGTACTAAAGATCTTTTTAGTTTTAATGACCACTGAAATCTACCACTGGTTCTCCTGCATGTTCAGAAGGGTGAGGTGATGGATACAACATGCAACTTCATCACTAGATGTCACCACATCTTACACACTGCACCTTTAATTATGTCACAATAGATGTTCATTACAGGCAACATATTAGACACACGAGAATATAGAGGATATCACATAGACACATGAACATACATTCAATACATGAACACAATGTTCAAAACACTGGCAATGTTTATGTACACATATATGTGTATATACATACACATACATATATGTATGTATATATATATATATATATACATACATATATATATATATATATATATATATATATACACAAATATATATACACATATATATATGTATGTGTGTGTGTACATATATATATATGTATACACACAGTCACTCTCCTACACACATGCACACACCCCCATCACTTTCCAATAAACAAACTGGCTTGTCCACACAAACAAAGATGGGGTAGAGGCAGGTCTGACATGTACATGTGGAACGTCCGCCTCATGGTTCCAGGTTCAATTACACACACTCAGGCACACGAGGGCGGCCGTGCCAGGGAAGGTGGCAGCCTCACTATTGGTTTTCCAAGGTGTTCCTGAGCCGTGGAGGGGAGGGCCGGTAATGCAAAGAGACAGATTCAGGTCACTCACTCAGCGTTGTGATGAATATAGGAGGAGAAGGAGAGAAGGTGCTTCATGTTGGAGCCAATGAGGAGTGTGTGGGATGAAGTGAAGAGTGAGGAGGAGATGTAGAGGAGGAAGAAGAAGTGAGGAGGAAGGGAAGGCAGAGAGGTCCTGGAGTCCTGCAGGAGGATGAAATAGATATGAACGGGATTTGGGAAAAGAGAGGGAATGGTGAAAGCGACAGATGGAGGCGGTGGAAGAAGATGGCAGAAACAAAGTGAATAGAGTCAATAAAGGGAATGGCTAAGGAAGGAAGTGTGGAGGGAGTGGGTGCTTTGCATGTCGAGTTAGGAGAAGGGGGGAGCGGAGGAGCAGGCGATGGAGAAGGTGATGAGAAAATAGTGGGATACAAATGAAGAAGGTGTTAGAGACGGTGAATGCGGTGCCAGAGGAAGTGGAGGTGGGGGAGGGGGGGGGGAGGGGAGGCGGAGGGAGAGTGGAGCGAGGTGGTAATTGACATGAAGGGGGGGGGGGGGGGGGGGGGGGGGGGGGGGGGGGGGGGGGGGGGGGAGGTGGAGTGAGAGTGGAGCGAGGTGGTAATTGACATGAAGAGAAAGTGACAAGCGAAAAGATGAGTACGTGGGGAGGAGGAGAAGAGTCAAAGAGAAAGTGAGAGAATGACTATTGAATGAGGAATGTGGGGGGGTGAGAGAGCTGCAGAAGGTGATGCAGGAGAGAGAGAGTGAGAGAGAGAGAGAGAGCAGGCTGACACACAGGTCGACATTCAATATACACGAGTGACGAGGATCTTAAATCATTGAACAAAATAGCCCGTGTAATGACAAGGGACTGTACTCTGCTCGCACATAATTCATCCCATCGTGTCATTTTCAGAGGAGGAGCAGCCGCCACGCCCATCTCCGAGGCCTCTGCCTCGGCGTCTCCGTCCGTGGCTTTCCTGCATCTGTCGTCGCCAAAGTGACAACGCGACATAAATAATGCACTTTATCGCCACGTGACTTTTGATGCGGGTGTGCGCAGAGAGCGACGGCACAACATCGCCTCTGTTGTCTTCGGGGACGTGAGTGAGCAGAGCAGAGGAGGCACCACAGGCCCCGAGCCTCAGTCCTTCCTCTGTTAGGGAGCGAGGATGAGGAGGCTGCAGGTGCAGAGCAGAGCCATGCTGAGGCTCTGTGTTCAGGGAGGAGGGGGCTCAGGACACACACGACAGGGGCAGGACACCCAGCCAATCAGAGCACGGCATTTTTATGTCCCTTGGTTTATTGATACGGTGAAGACCTCTGATGTGCAACGTAGCAGTCAGTTCTGGAACAGCTCAGAGGTTCAGTGTGAAGGATTTTGTGGCATCTAGTGTTGGAGGGAGGTACAGGGCAGGGACATGATTTATTCTTTACTGTATGTCCCCTTCCAACTGTCAAAGAAAACTGGTTTTCACTTCAGGAGGAGCCGCTAAAATGAGGATATAAGAGGCTGATTGACGCTGAGATTACAAAAACATGAACATTTCTTAGTTTCAAGTGATAACAAATGACTGTAAATATACTTGAGATTACTATGTTCCAGTTTATGCAATGTAACTTTAAAACTGGAAGAGGAGCAATGAAATGCAAAGGCTAATAATTGTATAAATAATAATTATTATTATATTATATTATATTAAATAATAATAATAATAATTGTAACATTTATAATAATAAAAATAATAATAACTATATTAATAATAATATTAATACCACCACCACCACCAACAACAACAACCACAACAACAACAACAACAACAACAACAAC
>JAFBJT010109232.1:99601-112958 GCA_016785325.1 Chascanopsetta lugubris
TTTAGTCAAAAATATTACAAAACAATTGACATTTCACGAATGTCAGCTCTATCACCTAAATGTTCTACTTTTTTCAATTTCCCTTAAATGAGCTCATGAATGTATATTTACATGAGGAGCAGGTGCTCTACGAGGGCCGCCATATATATTTACAGTAGCCCGGAGTGGACATACTATAGATTTTTTGAGTTTTAATGACAACTGAAGTCTACCATAGTTTCTCTTGCATGCTCAGAAGGGTGACGTGATGGATACAACATGTAATTTCACCACTAGATGGCACTGAATTTGCACCTTTAAAGAAGTGTGTCCATTGAAAGTGAAACGAAAGCTGAGACAAAGTAAGGGTGAATAGACTTTATTTTTTCAAAGCATGGGTACAGTATTGAAAATGTCTTTTAACCTCATTTTATAGCTTACTCTAGGCAAGTATTTACTTTAATGCAACTTTTAGAAAAAAAAATAACAGAACTCCTATGTACATTCATTCCCGTTTGAGAACAAGCAGAGATATTATAACATTTACTTACTGTACATATAAACATATGCTGCAGTGGCCAAAGGTTTGAAGATACACTTTTTGTTTTTACAAATTTAACATACAAACACAACAGTGTAAGTAGTGCTGGCTCATGTTGGTTTAGGGAGCTGAGATGACCACCAGTATACAGTGAAAATGCATTTGTTGGGAACATATTTCAGCAGTATCTTTTACATCTTGTATAATATTCAGATTACGTGGCAGCTGAACTGACAAACTGCATCACTTTGTGCAGGTTAAATGTGTAAACGTGGTGTTACAGCCACAAAGAAAATAAAACAATCTCTCACAGAAACCATCCCATTGTCCTCCACCACAACTCCACACTGAGAAGAAAACAAAATCCCTTACCATTAAAGTACACTTTCATTCCGTATTTTCACATTAAAGGCGAATATTCAAACATTTTAAGTTAGGCTGGACTCAACCTAAAAACGTACTTCTCCCATCTTGACAGACACTACATAGAATGAGTGAGGAGGCCGGGGCTAACCTTCAAACGTTGATATACACAATGAGTGTTCACAGGTCAGACTAAAACCTTCCTCATCCAGTTCTGTCTCTGGGTGTATTCACAATGGGACAGTCTGGCCTTGTCACAGAGCTTTTGCAAACATAACAGCAGCAGGCACCTGGGCAAAGTGTTTCACATTCTACACCAAGTTACTCTTTTGACACCTAAATCTCATCTCTTATAAAATACTTAATTTGCCCAGGTGTTGTATGTTTCTGCACCAGCAAACATCCGCACACTCTCAAAGACCTCACTCTGAACATTTCCATTTCAATAGGCTTCAAACTGTCCAGTCCAACTCAGTGTCTTTCTCATCCTCTTTCTGCTACATAGGAAACAAAACAGTGCATATTATGTACAAGCAACAAAAGTCAGCACTTTGGTTTTGGCTTAATATAAAGTATATTAAGATTATTTTAAGGGCATCCTCAAGCTTTTTTTTTTCTTTTTTTATAAAAACCTAGTATGAATATGGTGAAGGACTGACAGCAGCTATTTCTTTACACTCCAACAGAGGGCGCAAATGCTCCAGAGGTCTTAGGAACGGATGCATGTTGTCACCCAACACAGACTTCTTGACTTTTTTTGTCCTTACGTTAACATCACTTTCTTTTCACTAAAAACTCCATTTGTCTACAGACCCTCTGACAATGGATGCTTACAGTTATCAACTCCATCAGTGGTGAAGCAATCTGATACACAGGCAAGGCCATAATAGCATTCATTTATGAGTGGAAAAACTGGTCTAGGAGTATAAAACTAGAAGTATATAAAAAACAAAACAAAAAACAAAGTGAACAGCAGTGTATAAGATATATAAGATGCTTCCCAGACATTCCCTGACTTGGAGCAGACAGAATAATGGTTTGGTCTCTCTGGTCCAGCATGGCTTACAGTTGCTGTCACAGTGACTCATGTCCCTAACACTGCTGCCTCATCATGTGACCTACAACCAAATCCCTAGTCTATCGATATGAACATGGAATGTTCAAATTACAGTGAGACACCTTCTTTTCCCCAATACACATCTGGATGGAAAACCACAATAATCTTGATCTCAGAGTGACAGCAAGAGTCTCGCTCACTCTCGGGTAACACTGCCGCTCAGAGATAAATCAAGGAAAGGTTAAGATGTAAACACAAAGAAATGCTCTCTTACACATCCATGTTTCTACCTTGAGCCTAGAAAGCCAAAACACAAACCCTCACCACACCTCACACACATCAACAGCAGCGACGTGGCTATTCATGTGCAGAGGCCGAGCAGTGTGCTGGGGGAGCATGAGGGTGAAAACAAGAGTCACAAGGCAGGCCACACATTTTTTTTTTCATGTGGTGTGGCTCCACACCATCACATGGGATTCAACGGATAGTGCTGGCCTTTTCCATCTCCACATTTCTTTCGTTTTTCTTTCTTTTTTTTTTTCCATCCCGCTTTCTTGGCAAACAAAGCGAGCCTTGTGTTGATGTCATATCATTATTCATTTGATCAGTTGCAGGGCCGAGCTCAAAGGGAGTTTCCCTGTGAATAGGCATTGGAAGAAGGAAGCCCACTCCAGGGCGATGAGAAAAGCGTTTGGGGACACCTGTCAGTCACGTTGGGTTTGTTGCTATGTCATGGTTGTATGATGAGGGATTGCTGACTAGTGTGAGAAAAGCTACTAACACACATGTATGCTGATATCATTGTAACTGAATTGTGGCAGTGGGTGTCGGGACACCCGCTGGATTCGTTTGGTTGACAAAAAGGTGTGGCTGCGCATGAGACTGTGATCCGTTCAGTCTCGAGGAGGTTAAGGGCACTGGAGGGGACCTGCAGGCACTGAACAGGACAGACAGACTCTTAGTCTGACTCTACCCCAAACAGACCCCTAGAGGGGGCTCAGTTCTCGGCATGTGAGCGGGTTGGAAGGGAGGAAGAGCTGTGAGGAAGAGAACATGAGAGGGGTGGGGCGGGGCAGGGCCGTTTACTCAGGTACGGTCAAAGCGAGAGCCTCCGGTTTCATCTTGAAGTACTGGTTGAAGCGCAGGACTGCGTACCTGAGAGACAGACACACAGAGGAGGAGATCGGACAAAAATAAACATCAGTAAATACGCACGCTTCACACTTTTCTTTTGAACGGAAGAGTGAATGCGTCAGAGACAAAAATAGGCCATGATGAAGTGCACCTTGTGGCAACTTACCCCAGGAAGTCAAAGTCGATGGTCGAGAACTTGGCTTGAATCAGAGCCCAGAGTCCCCACATGAAATGAGATGCCTGGACACGGCAGAGAGCAACAGGGACACACACACACACACACACACACAAAGGATTAACAGGTACTCACGGTTGAAAAGTAAATGTCATTTCTAATTGCCAAACACCACCCATCCAAGCATGGTCTGAGCCGCCGCCGGCCCTACAGCAGCAGGAACAAATAGCTGACACAGAAACACAATTGCACCGCTCGCCCATCCTCCACACTGCCCTCCTTTCCTCTCGACAGTTGACAGTAAACAAGGCAGAACGCGGCTCAGGGGAGAGCGCGCAACCCTCCCATGTTGTCCTTAATATCGCCGCCTCCCCCATACTGGCGGCGTCAGCGAGCACATCACAAAAGTGGCCTTTTAGAGACGTGTTATGGAGAATGTCACTCAGTTCACTGTTGAGCCCACATCAGACTCAGAGCGCTGTTTGCTGGCCCAACACCTGTGGCAGCGGGGCTGGAAAAATTCGAGTCATAACAAGCCCCCGGGACTCGTATGAATGTTCAATTTCAACAAGGCAGCGGTTTGAACACACGGCTTGGAGCCACAAATGTCCTTGACCTTGCCGTGAGTCAGCATTTATGCGTATTCATCGTTACCCAACTTTAAGAGGTCACCGGGACATTACATTTACTAATCCATAGCCATACATATCCAGGGTGTGTGTCAGTGCTTACCAAGGCAAATCTGTTGACTTGGACATAGAGGATCTCCACCTCCCTCTCAGTCACATCACTGCCTTGGCCTTTGTGCTCCTTGTAGGCCTCCAAGTAGGATCCGAGCCACTGCAGCTGAAAGGCCCGAGCTGGGTAGTGACTATAATCCACCTCATTCAGTCCTGGAACCAATGAAACACACGAGATTACATTTGGGAGGGGGGGGGGGGGACTCATATTACGGTGGACAATGCACACAGCGGGGATGTTTTCAACTTCTATGTTAACTGTTACCAGGTATACCACAAGACACTTACCAGCAAACTCATTGAAATGGTTTCCAATGTCGTAGGCTTGGTAATTGTACCCAGCATATTCGTAGTCAATGAACTTTACATTGCCTGGAAAGAGAAGGGGATTTGTTTAGACAGAGACAGGGGCAGCAGGCCAAATGATTATGTTGTGTTTTCCCTTTTGATAACTGAGAATGTCATGGCTTTTCATGTCTAACTCTTGTCCTGTGAGACTGGATTGGCTGGCTAGGAAGCCGAGACACGGGCAAGGAGTGAGAGTTTGTATTTTGAGGGAAGTAGAGTCATAGAAAAGAAAATGAAATAAGGGGAGTTACAGAGACATGTTTAGACTCAAGAGGTGTGTTGCATTAAACACAAACTTCCCTTCATGAGCATGCTGCTGAGATTACGAGAAGTCAGGTGTATCTTTTTGAAGTTGAAGCTGTTAAGTGAATGAGAGGAATTCTACTCCTTCAAATTGTTCTGCTTGCGATACATAAAAATAAAAGGAAGAAATCCAGAGGAGAGCGGATAACATATTCAAAAAGGTTTGGGCAGTCGGTCTCCCCTGGTATCCGGGTTATTAGAGTACAAATCTCTATAAAACAAGCAGCTGGGACACATTAGCAGAGATGGAAATGATCAAAGCCTGATGCAAGACATGGAGTGAATACAAACGTCGAAGGGGTGGAAAAGAGTATAGATATCGTTTCAAAGAATGTTTGTTTTGGATACATGCACAGAGTAACTGGAAATGTCTGGATTAAGTTTTGGTCCGAGGAGATGGGGGGAAAAAAGATGATGACACGAAGAGAAAGTAGAGGGACAGAGGAGGGAAGAGGATTTGTGGGATTTTAGGAAAAGTAAAACAGATGCACAGCAACACACTCTTTATTCACGTCGAAGCAAAATGTGGACCTGAAGGTAAAAAAGAGAAGGACTGAGTGTCAGCGGGAGTTTGAGCTCGGTTCAAAACACATCTCTGCAACCACAAGGCCACGCTGACGTGTGTCATGCTTCAAGCTGCCGATAGGGTTAGATGTATGTAGAGCGAAGACCAAAGAATGTGTTGCTGTGCGACTGTGTTTGTCACAATTTCACACCTGGCAGAAAAAAAGTGTGAGAGAGATTGACCTCAGCGCGCTCACACTTAACTTGTGCGTCTCTAGATGCACTAAGGGATGTGGAAGTGCCCTAAAAGAGTGGCTTCTGTCAGTATCATTTATATTACAAACTTATGAAAGATAAAGCTCTGTTCATGTATCTGTATTTTGATTCGACTCAATGGGGCGGGGCAAAAAACATTATCTGCCCATAAGGAAGATTATTTTGTGATGGTGATGACTGTGAATTCTTTTTTTTGTTTTGTTTTGTTTAAATCAAGATTCAATTTTGTAAACATCAGTTGGGTTTCTTCAGTCCATCGATATCTTTAATATCGTATGCTTAAAAAAACGCCAGGACTGAGGAGAAAGAAGGCTATGTGACAATACTTGTATCCCCCGATTTGCATTTACAATGGTGTCGCCAGACTATGATATGGTCGATCGGATTAGAACACATCCTCTGTGCAGCTTGCGCGCACTGACGCTTGTATTTTCATGAGGTCAAGCAACCGACAACTTTTTTTTCATGGCAGGTGTAAAAGCGGATAAGGTGAAAACATCCTTGCACGAACCATTGAGAGAAGTGGATGACAGGGGTTAGACTCAAAATACAAACCCTTACTTTCACAAGCCCAATTGTTAAAGAGGCATCAACACAAAAAAAGGATTTTTGAAACAGTGAATCAAATTAAATGTCTCTGCGCTGATTGTTTTATTTTATCCTGAGCTAATTTCTTTTCCTTAACAAATTAAACACTTTTTTTTTTTTTGAGGTGTTGCTGGACTACAAAAAAGACACTTTGAGGTGGGTTACCAGCCGGCGTGTAGGTCCTAGCGGGACACAACTGAACACCTCCGGGCAGTGGCTATAGCCCCCCTGTGCAGCAGATGAAAAGGTTGGGGCAAACACATCTTTCACACATGCTTACTCTCTCACTGACACATTTGTCTTTTATCCATTCTTGCTCCCACGCACAATGTCGAAACATCAGGCCCAGCAGCCAATCTCCCGAGCCCTTCTCTGACCTCCCCCCCCCCTCCCACATCTCCACCCTCAAACATGCAACCTCACATCCCCTTCTTGCAACACTCCCCCTCCAATGCTCCCTTCCCATTGGTCTGCCGTGAACCCAATAGTGTGACAACTCTGCCGCTTCTGCAAATGAAAGAAACTGTGGGGGGGGGTTTCCTGGCTGCTGATCTGCAGATTTTGTGGCTCTTGGGAACAAGTCAAATGTGTGGAGGTTTTGTTTTCCTTTGCAAACAGCAGAGTCAAAACTAGGTATGTGACTGAAGTGAAAAGAGAGGGAGCAGAAATGCAGCACTTGTTGCCGTTTTTTGGACTTGGAAGAGAAAACATAAAACCAGCTTCAAAAATAATTTCAGCTTCGCCCACTTCTGTTAACGGTTTTTATGGATATGGGAAGTGGTGGTTTCTCTTGGTAGCCACAGCTGAGCAGAAGTGACAGGAAGCAGCAGCGTTATAGATGTTAACTCTCCTTTCCTGCCTACTCTGTTTGCTACAGCGGACCACAAGTGCTGTGCGAGACGAGGATTACAACAGCAGCGATTCAGAAAACTTGAATCGTAATTATGGCTTGGAGCTGAAGTGCCTTGAATCGTCTGTGGTTTCATCGGCAGGCCTGCTCTAGTTTTGATTGACGGTGCGATTAGAGTTGGAAAGCCCCCGCCCACTCGTGCACTTAATAGTACAACAGATGCACTGACAAGCTCTTGCTTCTTGACTATTACTAGGTTGACAAGGAATGACTTCTTCAAGTACGAAACGTGGCTCTGGAGACATAGATTTCCTACGGTCCTATATACTATCGTTGTGATTTCAGCCCTCGGGACAATGATGCATTTCTTCAGAACTACTCAGAGTACAGGACTTTAAGGGAGTTTTATGGCTGGCATAGTAGCCCTGACACTGGGTACTTGTATTTCTGCTGAGCCTGCCAACACAGGTCTACACATTCAAATAAGACTCTGCAGCACCGCAAGTCAAATCCACCCTTTGTCCCTGCTACCAAAGATACGACCCGTGGGTGTGACTATGCAAAAAAGACACCCGTTGCATTTTAGCGGACATATTGAGAGTGACACGATAAGACAGAGGCAACCTGAACAAAATGAGATGGTTTGCATCGTTGTGCGGACTGTATCTTTGAAGGTTGTCCACATACGTTTGATGGCACGCTGCAAACTGCCAGCAGATGTTAGAAATCACTAGCAGATGTTACTAACCACCAGAGGATGTGAGGGAACATACCATCAGTCGTGAAACTTGGCGTCACGGCGCGTCTCACCTTCTACGTCCCGTCGTATTTGATTGTATTGAAGTATTGTTGAATGATTTAAATAATCCATACTTATTAGGACTACTAGAATACTTTGTGGTGCTACTTAAGCTAGAAACTAAGAGAGCCTTTGCTGCATTACGGACTAGTCACGGGATCAGTACTTGTGATGTGGGAGTGACTCAAAACAAGCTACAATGTGTGTTCATTATAATGTGATTGTAAAATGTCTCCCGACGAAACCGAGGATACTTGAATATTGTAATATTTGGAGCGTAAGAGATCGCAAAGGCAATACTTGTTCGTTGGATAAGTTCAATTGGACATCGGGTTTGGATTCAAAAGGATAGAGAATATCAAACACACCCTTTCACTCATATTGTTTTGTATTGATGCTTTGAAATGGAAAATCGCAGCATGATGAGCAGTGATAGATACAAGCTTTGTATTTCAGGCATTTGGCTGGCTCTCAGAGTGGCTCAAAGCAAGTGCAAATCACAAAAAGAAACAGTGGTAAACCGTATACGGGGAGCCTAGCAACAGGAAGTCAGAGGGCACTGGTGGCTGAGAGGTGCCAGAGGGTGATAAGCAGGTACGTGGCTCCTGCTGATACCATGAACTCATCCTGATTAACCTGAGCAGTGGGCAGACTACGAGTGAGGCCCTCACACCCGAGAGGTTTGTCTCCCTCCATTGCCTCCCCAGGGGCAGGGCAGCCACAGCCTCAGCTGTCATTCCTAGGGGAGAAAGGCTAGACACAAGGAGCTGTGAGAAGGGCCCCGCCCCTCGCCTCGAATCGACGAGGGGGCTGACAGCTCTTAAACCCTCCCATAAACACCCGCCCCCGCCATACATCCCACAGTCATAAAATGTTACCTTTACATTCTCTTTCCCCAACCACTACACCCCACATTCCTCTGCCTCGGTCGCTTGGCGTGAACGTAAGCTTACTTTAAATGTGGCTTGGTATTCATACCAACCAAACAAAAACGCCAACATTGCTAGGGCACCAAGCACATGTGCTACCAATAAGACTGAGGCTTGCTAGGTGGTATGATGTAATGGTATCGTTTGTTGTTTGTCTTCCCTTTTCAGGTTTTTTTCGGCACAGAATTAGAACGATCGAAAATTTGGTGAAATCCCGTTTAGATGAGACTTCACTGTGCACAATTAGCGAGGATCAAAGCAAATGTGTGGCAAAGTGTACATGTGGTGTGTTTGTTTGGCGTGCCTGATTAAAATGTGATTACAAATCGGGACTGGATTACGGGTTAAGCATTAGCAGAGCATCCAAACAATGGGACTGTATTTTCAGACCATTCTAATTCTATGCCTGCAGCCCAATGCAAACACTCACAATGAGAGAAGCATGTCACTAGGGTTTAGGAAGTGCACATAATGCAGTCCTACCTGAGTGTAGGGACCAAAATGCAGCAGATCAGACTAAAACACATTAGAGCCACACAGGCGATACTCACCCTCATCCTGGTTGAAGATTATGTTTTTGCAGAGCAGGTCGTTGTGGCAGAGAACTACAGGGGAGCCAAGCACTGACAAGCTCTGCTGGAGCCACACCAGCTCTTCTCGGAGGCATTGGGGGCTGGGCACCTCCATACGCAACCTGGGGAGGACAGGGCCATGAGAGAAATATTAGTATTAATGGAAACATCGCTGGATCTAAAGCCTTATGGGGAAGCTAAGAGCAGAGTGGCAAACAGACAGGGATGGAAATAGAAACTGAAACGAAGAAAAAAGAGGAAATGGAGAGTCATACAAGTTAACATTGCACAAGACAATAGAGGAGAAAAAGTAAATAACTCAGAACCAAACATCTTCTTCACATCATCTTGGTATGTGAGTTTTTTCGTGGGGAATGGGTAAAGACTCCAGACTACTCGACTGCGAGTATCACATTTGCCAACAATATCTTTCATAACCACTGTAGGAAAATAGCAGCATCGCTGACAGGAATGTTGTATTAAAACAATAAGAGAATGTTGACTAAAAATGATTCTAGTTCAATACAAAAGTGATGAAGTCGAAGCAGCAGTTTCATCGCTGAGTTTTAGTATCACACTTATTTCACTCTGGACGACAAAATGCTCATATAGTTACACACAGCTGATTACCACCACTGATGAGAATTTTGGGAAAGGGTACATATACGTTAGTCCCTTAAATATATAGTAACCTTGAGATCCTGCAGGTGTCAGTCTTGCATAGATCTTGATCAGTCATGCATGGAAATGAAGTCAATTTTAAAAGTTCATGTTGTTCTGGATTCAAAGGCAGATGTTATTTCCAGTGTAATGTTTAACAAATACACGCCCGAGTACAAAGAGCACGTGACTGGAGGAAATTCTAATGACGCACTTTGGCTGTAATGTCACGCACTTGTTGAAGCCAAAAGCTAAATTCATTTTATCCACATATTTAACTCCTATTTAATATTATCATGAAGTGTAGGGGGATTAAAATACAAAAGGTAATAAGATTATACAGTGTTATGATGAATGATACCAAATAAACCACAGGGATGAATGGAAATATTTAAAAAAAAAACAATGTATAAAACAAAAAGTGGAGGAAATAGTGAGGTAATTTAAAGCTTTACAGACAAGGAAAGCCTTTCAAATGCATTGTGAAGGTGCAAGTAGTCAGAGCAGTTCTAAATGGAGTAACGTGATCACTTTCTTTGTTTTGTGGCTAAGTCTCGGGTGACATTTTGAACCGAGCGTGTTCTTCTTTAAGACCTTTAAGTTAAAGGAGAACTCGAATACTCTAAATACAAAGAGCAAAGATGTGAATACATAAATACCAATAAATTAAGGAAAGGGGACGCTTCCTTTAGAAATGGACACAAGAACATAATAAAAACCTTCTGCATTTTTTAGTGTGCTGCTCCTTTAGGTTTCACAGTTAAGAGAGAAGCCATGAAGCTCTTCTGTTGCATTTCTTTGGAAGAAACATAACAAATGGATGTTTGTCAGGCTGGCACAGATCACGAAAGGGATTTCACATACTTCCTCAGACACGTGAGGCATGTTTAACAACTATGACAGATACTCTGTGTTGTGTCATAGCACCTTGTAGCTGTTGCGTAGTTTATGATTTATGTGTCACTGATAACAGGGGTTGGGGGTCATGGTTGTTGGCGGAGCTAACTGAGAAAAAGAAAATAAAGCCACGTGTTTCCAAACCAAAAAACATAGGCTTTTATAAAAATCCCTTTAGCCTCATTCAAAAAACAATGTAATGTCTCAACAAAACCTATAGGATTATATACTCAGTGTATACAGACCTCTGTATTGACCTTTTTATGCTGTCGATGTTCAAATCTTCATCAATACAGATTTCAGGGTCTTTGTTATCAGCTTGTTTCGTTATGGATCATTCTTAACCAGTGAGGTCATTCCTGCCACTCTCATGCAATTTTGTATGAGTAAAAAAAATGATAACTAACATAGTTTCCATCCTCTTCTGTAAAAGTGACTCACGTGCCAACTAGCTCGATCAGGTTTCAGATCATTAAGAGAGGAGATAGAAACTGGAAGAGCAGTTAACTTTTCTGGGAAAAAGAGTGCTGAGAAACATTTTGTGCATAATGTATTTGTTTATTCAAACTGCTCTTGTGGGAGAGCTCTGGTGACTTGACTCGAACGACCACGTTGGGTCCGTCAGATTTAAATAATCCAGCGTGCTAGAATCTTCTAAGGGTGCAAGATTTAGGATATCCCAGGATTTGATCTGATTATTGGCAATTTGACTCACAATCTGTTTACTATTCATACTGATTCACCCGTTGATGAAATATTTATGGATTTTACATTGTGTTGCCATTTGAGCGACAGGGCCTCACCTGGCGTTTCGCTCAGAGTCCTTGAAGTGCTTGGGGATGAGAGCAAAGTACTTGCCCATCTTTAGCCACAGGTCAGACTGGGGCACCCAGCCATTGTGAGCATGAATGGCATGGTACTTGGCCAGCTGCCTGGCAATGAGCCTGCAAGGTAGAGTGGAGACAAGAGAATGGGAACATTTGAATTACAGCATGAAGGAGTAAGCCGCGATACATACGACACCCGGCTTCAGTCTTCAAGGACCGCACCACACTACAGTCTAAGGGGGTAAACACCAAACATGCCTCACACAAACAAATACTGTTATTTAGGTCACAGGTTTGTGGAGGGGGAGAGGGGAGGGTCAACAGAAATGGAAAGCACAGAGGAGGAGGAAGAGAACACCGAGAGACAGAATCGTCATGTGGTCTTGATAATACGTCAACAAATGTGGTACAAAGTGGTGGGTCCCGTGACTTTTGTCATGTTTGTATTAGTTATGAGTTTATGAGCAGCCTCGGGGCGGCAGGCAGTGACTGGTGACAGCCCTGTTTGTGAACTGGATTATTTTGTAAGCACAGACGTGGCTGCAAACAAATGTAGTATACCTGAAGACAGGTTGACTGCGGATGTGCTCAGGCTCCAGGGCAGTTCCTTGCAGAAACTCATAGCACAGGCCATTGTTGAAGGTGCAATAAAGACGTGGGGCACAGCGATGAGCCTGAAGAACTCTGAAGCTCTTCACCTCATTCTCCCGGTCCACCAACAGTTCCGTCTTGTTGCCGTAAATACGCACCAGCACCACGTCCTGCATGACTGCACCCACATAGCAGCCCAGCAGCTTGTTGGTTATCCCATCTGTGAAAAACTGGAAATACACATAAAAAGAAAGGTTGGGAACAAATAGGTGATTGACGGGGGGGGGGGGGCAGTGTCTTCCACAAGGCTGTGCAAGGACCAAGCCTGTGACACACCACATTCTTTTGGGGTATTATACAAAATCCAAGAGGAGTCCTGGTTTGGCACACAACATAAAAAGAGAGGGAATTCGTGTTTGCTATAACAGAAATGTGGATGTGTCCTCCCCTGTTGTGAGGCCTGGGACATTTTTGCATAGAGTGGGGTGCCAACATACCAGCCCTAATTGTTTACTCCAGGAGGGATTGACTGAGAACGACAGGATCGAGAGGAATTTGATTTTTTTTTTTTGCACCAGGAGGCAAAGGCTGGCATTTTGCTGAGTTCACGCTTTGTTCTCATTGATGAGTAAAGGCAAGGGTCAAAGAACATGTGATCATGTGTCATGCCTACTTTACCAAGCACAGCTACACCCCCCCACCCCCCCCCACCCCTACTGCCTCAGCAATATGTGTCATTAGGGCCATTTGCATGGTTAATTAGAAATGTGATTACACATCTCGTCATTCGAACTACTTAGTAGCTAAAGAAAAGGTGGATCGTTCTCAAATCACGTTATAAATACACATCATATTCAGACATTAAACTGAAAAGAAATACACACTGAAATTGTACATTCACAGTGGTAAGGAAGGGGGTATCAGGTGATGACATCAAAGGGAAGCGGCGTGAACTTCCACTGATCTCCCATTGCTCTGTTAGCTGCTCTGTCATGTTTGACTTGGGCAGATGAGGCATGTGACTGGTTAAGTGGCTTATACAAAAAGCACACACACACACACACACACTCTTTTTGCATAGACAACCTGTCTGTACCTTTGCACCAGTACTGTGGGCTACACCCCTGACACTCATTCATTGGAGAGGTTACAGCATGGAGATAATTTACGACACAACCATCTCTCTCTCTCTCTCTCTTTATATATATATGTGTGTGTGTGTGT
>JAFBJT010109233.1:0-25434 GCA_016785325.1 Chascanopsetta lugubris
ATTCCGCTATGGACGCCATGTTGGGTCCGACGGTCTCCGCCTCCGTGGCCGTCGCCGCCTTCGCCTCCTCCTCCTCCTCTGCCCCGTCGAGCACCTGGGCTTCAGGCAGCTCCTGCACAGAGAAGAGGAAGTGAGGGATGTGATCAGAGAATGCGATAATACTGATGTGATGCAAAGTCAGAGGGGAATGGATGCACGCACACACACACACGCACACGCACACACACACACACACACACACACACACACACATCAACTAGTGTGGTTCAGCTGTGATATCTCTGTGTTGTGACCTTCAGTGAGGGGTCATGCGACTGGTTTGAAAATTATATGAATATTCAAACAGTTAAATCGGGAGCGGCGGTGGCGGCCGGCCAGGGGCCTGCGAGCGCGCGCGGCCCCCCGATCCAGCTAAAGACATCGGACGCGGGGCTGATGTGGCTCCGGACTGTCGGAGGGCCCCGGCTGCGGCTGATTAGCTGCGGTGGCCGTGCCAACGATGGTGGAGGGGCAACAGTTGGGCACCGAGAGGGCGTATTTAATTTCCCCGTCCGCTGATGAAGACGGAATGGATTGAACGCTTCAGACGAGGCATCTGTGGCCAATCATCTAAATTATGTAGCAAATGGTTTCCACTTAGAGCAGCAGCGTCAAAGTGATTTTAGGCCACATATACAGCCGAGCCCAATTTGATCTCACACGGGCTGGACCAATGAGATCAGGGCATTTTACCTTCACTCTTGATACACTTTTTTTTTTTTGCACTAAGACAAAAGGGAAACACGTGGAGTTGTTGTTGTTGTTGTTTGCAGGTTATTATACTGAGATCTCTGTCTGTTAGAATCTAATCTGCCAGACTGACGCCTTGGTGAAACTTTTCCAAAAAGGTTCAGCTGGTTGTGTTCAACATACTTCATCGAACAGAAGCTCAAAGGTCACATCTCTTAAAATGAGGTAAGAATGTGACAAAGGGGTTTTATGGGCGGAAGACGAGGAGCGGGTCCAACAGGACTGGACTTTAGACGGATCATGTGACGAGTAAATGTGCATAGTGTTTAAATAAGTAGGGGACGGTTGGTTATGGTTTGTTTATTACGGCTCCTTCCTACACAGAGTTCAACGTATTGAACGTGATGGTTTTGCTGTTCAAAACTGAAGGAGGTGAAATGCCAACATCTTTTACAGCAGCAATTTGGTTTATTCTTTAACTGCTTGACTTGACTTTTATATCATGACCTTTGTTCTCATCCTGGGATGAACAGTCTTTGCCTCTTCCTTCCTCGTGGGGTAGGCTTCGACCCATTTGGAAAACATAAACGTCAACAAGTAAACATTTAAAACCTTGACAATTTGGCACATGTACAAAATCGATCAGCATCTTTACAAACGGCAAACTGTTGAGACGCAATCCACAAATCATCAGCGTGCTGCAGGAGGGCGCTTCCCCCAGAGAAATGCATGCTCTCAAGATCACGCCGCATCGCGGCAGCACACGCCGTCGGACTGTCAACGAATCCCTGGGGCAATCGTGTCCTGGTCAATTGACGCGATTTAAGAGTGAATGCAAAAAAAAAAAAATGCTGAGCTCAAATCAATGACTGTGCAGAACTTGGAATCATGAGGTAACGAGGCCAAAGTGGCATTCGTGTCGGGCACAATCGGGGCAGTGTGCATAACAACGTTATCAATTGCTTGCAAATCCTGAACCAATCGCTGACCAGGCTTCGGGACAGGCAAAATAGGAGTCTTACGTGGACTCGTCTCAACCAATACACCCAGTTCCAACAGAGAATGAATAACCTCTAAGCCCGCGATTGCCTTTTGAGGCAGCTTGTACTGCCTGATCATTGGGAATTGACCATTAGGTTTGAGTTTGACACGATGGGGAGAGGCAGATGTGACAAAACCCACATGATTTGTATGTTTAGCCCACAACTTAATTCGGAGCTTCAGCCAGGTCACATGGAGGCCCGAAAAGGGGAAAGGGAAAAGGAGTTTTCTGTAAAACAGACGTAACTGTTGTTCACTGGTCAATTTAAGGGGCAACACAAAGCCTTCAGGGCCCACTAATATGAGATTTTCACAAATCGGTTGAAATTGTTTATGTTAATCGGGCCCCACCAATTGTTGATATTCGATAGGGGAATCGACAGCAGCCACGCAACAGCACCGCAACAACGGCCTCATAGCAGACACCAAGCGAGCAGGTGATGATTTTGCAACTTTTTGAATGTTTGCGAGAGCAAAATGTTCAGCCAAATTAAAATCAGCCAAAGTCCAACAATAATCGCTTTACTCCACTTGTGCGTGGGATCTAATGATCATCTGGCAAAGCGCTTCAACCGGTTTCAACTTCAAAGTCCTGCCTAACACTTGCAAACCGTCTAAGCGGCCAGCTGGGCAGGCAGCGAGTTCTCCAACTAGTTTTGAACTTTGTTCGGATCCCGTCGAACTCGGGCACGGTGGTGACGAAACCATCGTTTCGGAGAAGGAAAATTCCCTCACTTACCGATGCCGTGGTTACGTTGGGATCCTGTTCGCGGCGGCAATTTGTTTGTGGGAATTGCGGAGGTCGGCTGCTGTCGAGAGCGGAAGGAGTGGGGAGGGGGAGCGAGGGAGCGCACGGGCTCGTTCGACCAGAGGTCTGAGGTTGAGGTGGGCTTCACTCCGGGAGAAATCAGAGCGGGAGACACGAGGCAGCGCCACCTTCAGTTCTGCCGTGGCGCCACGAGGTTGGGATTCTTATAGGAAGGACTCCGGTCCGAGTGCCTCCCGTTACGACAATCTGGGAACGGGGCGCTCTCGCATTGATTTTCACAGGAAGCAGCAGAAAGTTTGTCTTTGAAGACAAAGAGCCACCGCGGCCTTATATGGCGCCACACTGCTGAGCTCGGAGCCAACCTTCGGCTACAGAGAGCCTCACGGCCGACCCCTAAGGAGAGCAGTTGTTGTGACCCATCAGAGGGCATGATACCCCCCCCCCACCCCCCGCGCTGGTCATGTGACCTCAGCCGCGACCAGAAGTTTTGCCTCTACAGCTAACACTCCCATTACTGCTGCTGCTGCTGCTGCTGCTGCTGCTCACTTACGCGTAACCATGACGACCGGCACATCACAGTCATGACAACTTCAGTCGCAACTTGCACAACCGCAGCAGGGCCGCCAACTTGCAGAAACTGTGCACTTAGCAACAATAGCACAACATTAGGTCGGGTGCAAGACGCTTAATCAGCACTTTCTGTGATTCGGGCCGAGTCATGATTTGTACACGAGGTTTTTTTTTTTTTTCTTCCTTCTTCCTTTCTCCTGATTCCCGGCAAGGACAGAAGTCAGAAGCCAAACCCTCCTGAGCCAAACGTGGCCCAGATAACAAACAATCTTATATTTACTCTCTTCAGAGGTGCTCCACTGTGCAACATTGAGTCACTCTCCCTTTACAACCAAAGAAAATGAAGCAGAGGGTGTGTGTTGGATTTATGACTCCACTTGTTCACACTCAAAGAAACGACAGCGTTATATTGCCTCCAAATCTGATTATACAAATCCCTCCATTATCCCTTTATCTATAAGTCACGGATAAAAAGTCATACGTGCGCGCGCTGATTTACGACCCTGTATGTACACACGCATAAAAATAACGGAGGTCAAAGTCAAGGTCGTGCGCTGAGGCCCCCTGACATTCCAGCTTTGTGCTTCACACAGATTCCCCCCCGTGGACACGACGACAAGGGCAGAGGGGCTGAGAGTCACTACGGATTAACGGCCCACAATGGGAATGTTCCTGCAGCTGGAAAAGTGTTGGAAGGGACGCGCACAACCTACTTTCATGATACTACAACCACACACACACACCCACACACACACACACCCACACCCACACCCACACCCACACCCACACCCACACACACACACACACACACACACACACACACACACACACACACACATTCTTCCAGGGTTAAATAACTCCTCTTCTAGCCTGTGACCGTTGTTGAGGGTTGATGGTGTCCAGAGAGTGGACGTGCAAACAGATGCTACTCTAGGGATTCGAACCTATGATGTTCTACTTCAACAGAAATGTGAATATCCTTCCTAAATTAATCAAATATATGATAATAATAATAATAATAATAATAACAATAATAATAATACAGAGATATTCGTTTAATTCTGATGAGACCATATACTGTATATAAAGATGGACGTAGCGTCACCCATAGGTTTCTGCAGAGTGCTTATGAGGCTAATTTGGGGGCGGGGCCACTCGTCGCCATCTTGCCAATTACTAACTCCTCTCACTTCCTGGTTCATCCGGGCGAAGAGGCGGAGCGCAGGTAGAGCTGGTGTGGGCCCAGGGAGCTGTCGCAGCATCCGTAGAGCGTGACAGCTCGGCCCAGGTGTCGCTCCAGAGGCCACGCCCCCATTCATTGCGCACAATCGTAAACCTCGCTGGTGTGATGATAAGGCAGCATCCTTCTCAGATGATGTATTGTTACTGTGCTGAGCGGGGAAGTCGAGGGATCTGTGGTTATGAAGTCATCCTGATGAAGCGCCGTGTCGCGTCCCCGGTCAAAAAAAGGTCACTGTGGGAAGTAAAGCGAGGAGATGCTTGAGGCAGAAGAGCAGAGGTTTGCTTCTTCTGCTGCTGCTGCTGCTGCTGCTGCTGCACTCTGCCCTGATTCCATCTTTCCTCTGTGTTTCCTCCTCAAAGCCTCTTCACTCCCCAGGAGGTCGGGCGCCGATCGTCGGAGGCAGGTTGTTTTAAGCCTCGGCTCTGCGGCTCCTTCAGCTGCCTCCGGGCTGCTCTTCCCTTCACCCACCCCTCCATTAGTGGGTCAGCCGAGTGCTGCCGGAGACGCAAACCCTGCTCTACAGCTGCACGCCGGCTAAGGCCATTATAAACGGACAATAGCCCATGCAGGCGGGGGAGGAGGAGGAGGAGGAGGAGGAGGGTGGGAAAAAATGCTGAGAAAAAGAAAAAAAAAAATTTCCAACTGGTCATTAAGGAAGCATTAGTCAAGTTGGATTCGGGTGCCAAGCAGCGCAACGTAAAAGTGCCAGCGGGGCAAATAAAAGCCCGAAAAGCTGAGTTAAGTGTACGACCACTTAGGGCAGCTGTTTTCACATCCTGCTGCCAGCGCGAGGAACCAACTCCGCAGGGAGGAGCCGAGCCGGGGAGGAGGAGGGGATGGAAAACCGCCCCCCTGGTCTCATCCAGGGTCCAATGGAACCAACGCGTGAGGCGACGTGTCCCGACTCCACCAGATACAGTCGTTGCGCAACATGGTCCTCGGAGAGAGGACCAGGATGGTCATGACCCCAACAAGGTTGGAGAAAGTGAAGGAGTGGGAGTGGACGAGGGCGGGGCCATGAGGGCAAAGATTAGATGAAGAAAATATATATCAGGATGACGTTCAGATTAATGACGTGATCTGAGAAGAGTGAGAGAGTGAGTGAGTGAGTGAGTGAGTGAGTGGCACAGCAACAAAGAAAAGATCACATGACCAAGACGAGGCACAAATAGAGAAATATGAATCATTTTCAATTCCACCATTGACAGTGAATTCTTTCCCGATGAAAGCAACCGTCAACGATATATATGTGCTAATGTCCACGGAGAAAAACCTCGCAGTTCACAGGGTGGCCACTTGAGGCTGGCTCCAACAGCGCGTCAATCCCCATAGACTCCCCATGTTCAAACGTTAGAGGCGAATGAAACGCCTTTAAAGCCTGGTACAAACGACAGCTTTGGTCTCAACCGGCACCCTTGTTCTACCAGTGCTCCGCCTCTTTTTCCGGTTTTGGATGAACCAGGAGGTAGGAGGAGTTACACGAATATGCAAGCGAGTTTAAAATGCTGTAAACACACCTGCTTGCCAGGTACAGTCTAGGCTTTGATTAGTCGCCAGGTAGAACGCCAGGACCCTCATCTCAGATTAGAGCAATCCCTTAGACTGCTGATGACACTTGGAGTTTGCGAACAGCAGAGAATACCCAGTTCCTCAAAAACACAGGAGTGCAGTTACCACAGTTGGTGCATGTGGAGGAAGTTGGGCAGGAGCGTCGTATTTGGAGAGGTTTCGAAAAACAGTTACCGACTGAGGCCAAGCCAAACACTGAACTCTTTCCCTCGAGAGGACACCAGTCACATCACTCTTTCCGAGATGATGATGAATCACTAAAAAGAAAAAGGGAAAAAAAATTCTGGCTCCCTCCCTCGCTCTGCTCCTTGAAATGGCGACACTGCCCCTTTACACCAACCCACGTAATTGCACAGCCCTTTAAAAAAACAAAAAAAACAAAGCCCGAGATTTCATTACTGCACAAAAACTGGCAGGTCTCCCCTTGTGTTCAATTTTCTTTTGGAGGCAGCTAGAGGATAATCTAATTAGCCTTCATTATGCTAGCCGTGGGCTTCAAGGACTTGCGCTATTTTTTATTTTATTATTTTTTTTAAAGGAAAAAAAAAAAATCTACATATGAAGGTCACTACTTGCGATCAGATGCCCAGCCAAAGGAGACTATGTGTGTGTGTGTGTGTGTGTGTGAGAGCTTGTCTTTCCATGTGCATTGTCCACAGTTGGCGTGATGGCAGAGGGATTCTGTAATTACACCAGGCCACTCTGAGTGTCAGAGGCTCTTGGGCGATGTGGTGTCGCTTTACGCCCGGGCCCAGCCTGCGCAGTGGTGATCTGGATGCCATGCCGGGGCCAGGAGGTCATGGCAACCTGCCACCGTGTCTGTGGTCATCGCGGTGCGCACGACCAGTCTCGCGCAAAGCGCTTTCCCGCGATGAAAGCGACACAGTGTCCTCACCACTGTCAGGACACACTCGGTCCAGCGCCTCCACCAAAACAATAACATGCCTAAAACTGCCAGCAATAGATCAAGTATTACGAAACTGCATCATTTATTCCTCCTCTAGCGTCATAGCTTGTTTGAACTTTCATTTTGCTTTGCATGCCTTTGATGTTTCCTTGTTTAACGTATCGTGCCTTTGATCTGTGTAATAAACCGGTTCCCATGTTGTTCTGTAACATGTCAGGCGCAAGTAGCGATACAGATAATAATTTGGATACAATAATTTGGAAACAGTTCAATCAGTTTACAAACGACACAACGGTTGAAACTAAACACAAACTCTCCGTGCCTTTGATTCAAAGCCAGAGCTCGTAATATGTCAACAGCTACGGCTATAAATGTCATCAATCATCTTTCTACATTTGCCCTCTAGTTGACAGTTGCATAATATTATATAGGCTCCGTTTGCTGAGCACACACAGCAACACGACACACAAAGTACTGGGCCAACTGACAGTGTTGATTTAGATTCTGGCAGCAGTCGTCGTCGTCGTTGTGAAGGTATTAGAGCAGTAAAGACTCCAGGCTATTGACTCTTATACAATAGGTCGTGAAACTATCAACTTCTCAACACTTAAACAAATTGTATTTACGGCTGAAACTCTGAAATGACCTGTCACTGAGGTTCGGTTCCAGGTTGTTTGTTGTTGTGCCTCTTCGGGCGCCGGTTCAGCCACTTTGTGAACAAGGTGTGAACTGATCGCCGGACAGACACTTTCTTGGACTTCCTTATGATGCGTTGATTAAACTGCTAGATTTGCTTCAAACATTTTTTTTTAATTAAAAGGATAAAATAAAGATTTGCAGGGTAGAATAAAAAAAATAAAAAAAGAAGCATCACGTAAATGCTCAAGGTGCCTCTGCTTTTAATCCAGCATGTGCACACGCTCTAATTACATCTGCAATAGACTTTAGAGTCCAACTGAAACCTCTGGGGACGTGATAGAGACGCGCACCTTCTTACACCTCACTGCGCTGCACCGTCCCGCTCCGCTCGCAGGGAAACCAATATCTGTGACCGGGCCCTTTAATCAGGTGTCCGGCGCAGAGGCGGATTACAGCCAACGCGCGGCACTTAGAGTAATGTGGCGCTCACATCCCACACACTATCGCTCCATGGATTCACTTGTTGCCGGGCTCATAATTAATGACACGGCAACAGTTGGCACGGCTGTCCCATCCGATCCATCCATCCAACAGATTGGATCCGAGGTGGAAACCACAACATAGATCACAATAGGCCTGAACATCCATAGATTATTTCAGATTAACGCCGCTAGTGGACAGATTGGGCAACGGGA
Source organism: Chascanopsetta lugubris (assembly GCA_016785325.1). Classification (NCBI taxonomy): domain Eukaryota; kingdom Metazoa; phylum Chordata; class Actinopteri; order Pleuronectiformes; family Bothidae; genus Chascanopsetta; species Chascanopsetta lugubris. The sequence goes on from JAFBJT010109233.1 coordinate 8,163, forward strand.
ATTAACTCTATACCATCGTAATCGTATTCCAAGTGACGGGAGCTCCATCCCCAAAAATCGGGCCTACACTGCACAGTCCTTCAAGTGTGTGTGTGTGTGTGTGTTAGTTTCTGTCTGCTGGACACAAGACGAGGAGCAGAGATTATAAGAGAGTGGCCGCCCTCTTTCCTGGTAGTGGGGTGCAGATGGGCTTCGTGGAAGAACCCACTTAAAGGGCCACATGGTCAGGCCAGATTGACTGGAGTGCTACGAGCATGTGAGATAAGAGCTTGAAGCTGAGGTTTTGTATGGAAATAAATGCAAAACCAAAGCAAGCAATTATGTAACATCCCTTATCATTGGAATTTTTCCTATGAGGTAAGACGTTATATTTTTTGTATAATCTGCAATGTAATTGGAATAATGACACATGGGTATTCATTTACAGGTTGAGAAGTTGAAAGAAGTATCAAAATCAACAATCTGTGGTCTACGCGAGTCATTTATATGTTAAAATATCAATTTACATTGAATTGATATTAGCGTTTTAAAGCTACCTCTGTGTAACCTCCTACACTTAGGTTGTACTTTGCTGACAACCTTCTTAAACCTGCTTTCTGTCTTACTTTAAAACTGAATAATACATTTGATTTAAACGACTGAGCAGCATGCACACGACAGTATATAACGTTTCCACAAGCTGGAACAACGACACCCTGGTACAGAAGCACATAAAAAAATATTCTCCGACTCGTCACGAATACAGGTCTGGCATTTCAGTCAAGTCGTTTAAAAAAGGTCTGAAAAAAAAAAAAAACTTGTTGAAATCTGCACAGAACCTGTAACAAACAAATTGCAGAGTCATGACTAACACAACCTGATGCAGTTTTCCCAGTTGTGTGGAAGTCTCCTGCGGTGGTTACCGTTGATTTGCCATGAAATACACTTTCCCATGATTTCCCTTTCCTTGAATCGTTCAGTGACTGACGTCGCCCTTTAATGTCATGACTCATCGCCTCTCTGACCAATTCTGCCCGACTACGAGAGCGTGAGAGCCCGTGCATTTCATAACCGCATGCGTTGTCCGCGGCAGCCAGAAGAGAGGAAGTGTCCTCTTGGGTTCAGAGCGAGAGCAAACACAGACGTACGGCGCAGGAGGAAACTATGCGTGGGCTTGGCTGCTGGCCACAGCGCACAGGCGTCAGTCCAACGAGTCCCAGACATGGAGGGTGAAAAGAGAAAAGGCAGGGGTCGCTCACACGGGCTCGATCTTTCCAGGCGACCCTCGACGTCGCTTTCTAGACTCTTCAAAAAAAAGAGCTCAGCACGTGTCACGTGTGAAGAGTGACTCGAAGCTGACTGAGAAGTGAGGCTCTCATTAAGAAAGTCTTGTTCCGCTTGTTTGTCTTGGGCGAGTGAACATGGGCGGCTTGTTTGACAGGCTGCTTGATCAAACAGCTGCTCTGGTTGAATGGGAAAGCTTGGGAGTCTCGGAAGCCGTGAAGTCCATCGATGGTTCAAGACAAGCAAAAGCAAAAAGGGACGTGGCGAGGACGTCGGGGTGTCGACGAGTCAACGATTCCAACGGTTTTCAGGCGGACTGTCTGGGAAACTAGGTCTGCACGTTTACTGCAGCGGTCCGGATCGGACTCGTTCCCAAACACAGGAAAGAGTCTGGAACATTCAGACGAAGGGTGGAGTCGGGAGGAAGAAGAACATGATGTCTCCATTCAGCTGCAGAGATCGAACCACTTCCTTCATCACAGGACGCAAACTTTGGCCCGTAAAAGTGACTGATCCACAAGGATTGGGTCACTTCTGGTTAGTCACATGCCCATTAAAGCCGACGTCAGCCGATTTCCAAGCGATTTAAAGTCATTTCATTCCGATGTGTCGGTACGTCGGGGCCCATACCAAAGTGGTAAAAACGTGCGGTTCGCAGGGTGGCCACTTGGGGCTGGCTCCAAACGCGAGTCAATCCTCATCGGCGTCCGTGTTAAAAGTGTGGCCACTTGCTTTGAAAGAGCTCTACCTGTGCTCCGCCTCTTTTCCCCATTTTGGGATGAAGCAGGAAGCTGGAGGAGGTCGGCCCGCTACGGGCCTCATGAGCGCCACCAGAACTGACCTCCACATGCTTTCCATCAGCCCCCAGTGACATGCTGTTAAACAGATAACCCTACTGCATGTCTGTGAGGGGGGGTGGGGGTGGGGGGGGGCAATGTCATTCATTGGGGGGGGGGGGGGGGGGGGGGGGGGGTCAATGTCATTCATTGCACAGAGTTGTCCCGCCCCTCTGGTTATCACCAGGGCTGGAGGCTGGCGAGAGGCGGAGCCGCGAGCTGACCTCTATCTACACAACATCTGCTCCATCGCCAACCATCGTGATTCAAGAGAGCACATGTACGACTCCCGCTGCTCGTGGAATGATTATTTCACCAAGATCGCCAGTCGGACTCTAGACTCTACACGGCCCCTGGCCCCCCGTCCCCCGGGTCGTTTATCCTCAGCCTCCACCTCCACGGCACCGAGCGCCGACTCCGACCAATCAGGGAGTTCCCCCGAGAACCACAGGTGCACGGGTCCTCCATTAAGCCTGCTTCTGCTGAAGTGACACAGCGAACCCAGGCCTGTGCTACTTTTGGCTCATTCCGCTTCAATTCCCTTTTTCTTCCTCCGTTTTTAACCAGTAGAAACACCTGCACTTTCTTCTTCTTCTTCTTCTTCTTCTTCTTCCTCTTCCCGCACATCTGAACTGAACTGCATTGCTGTGACTTTCCGAACCTTCAAATCAAAGCAAACGTAAAAGCGTCGGGTGTTGCGATTCATGCGCTCGCTGGTCACAAGACTCTGGGGCCAATGGCGCTCCAGCACATGTGGCATCAGCCCATCAGCCCATCAGCACCCCCCCCCCCCCCCCCCCCCCCCCCCCCCCCCCCCCCGGCCCCCGCGGACCGCAGCGGTGAACCAACAGGCTCCGCTGGCTGATTTATGACCTGAGCAGGAAAGAATTGCCTGCAGGAGGCCAATCAACCCGGAGGTTCCCACACCACATCGTGCTCAGCCTGATGGAGGTGGACGAATTACGTTACATCACAGAATGATACAATCCGAAGCTGAGGAGGGGAACATCTCGCTAAGGCCGACGGTATGAAGACATCCGCATCCTGGCAGTGGCTGTTGATCTGCTGAGGAAGAGGAGGGACACTGCAACCCTCCCTCTCCATCGCTCCATCACAGCTCTCCGACACTAAATATGCAGAGGAGGAAACTCTCCTCGGCTCTTAATGTACTGGAGCTCCACTCTCTGTGGCGTGGAGACACACTGAGGAGGAGGAGGAGGAGGAAGAGGAGGAGGAGGAGGAAGAGGAGGAGGAGGGGGGGGCGACTGCTTCGAATGAAAGGGTTCAGGAGGAAGAGCTCCAGCAGGAGGAAATGAAAGACATGAATCTGCTGTGTCCAGGAGGGGTTAGCGTTTTCACTTGCAGTTCACAGGGTGGCCACTTGAGGCCGATTTGACAAGCGAGTCAACCCCCATCGACTCCCATCTTTACCCCTATTTGGACGAACCAGGAAGTAGGCGGAGTCAAGCGGCGGCAGGATGGCAACAAGTGACCCGATCACTACGAGCCTCGTCAGCATTCTGCACACACCTATGGGTGACGTCGCGGACGCCGTGTGTCCATCTAACGTGGAGTCTACGCTGAGCTCCTGGGAAAACATGGTGGTGCAAGATGGCGGCCTCCGTGAAGAGGTGCCACTCCTGATGTAAATATCAAGGGCTCGGTCGTAGGTAACGGAAACAGAGTCCATGCGCTCAGGCGATGGTACGCTAATAAAAACATGCATTCATTTACACTTCATTGCAACATCTGACACACTGCCCCTTTAAATGACAGGTTTGGTTCTAATGGTGCAGCAGAGATGAACTGAGAAACAATCAATGTTACACACGTGGTGTCAGAGTCTGAGGTGAACACAAGCTGCAGCCAATGGCTCATGATGATGATGATGAGCCTCATCTTCATCATCTCAGTCATCACTGAGAGAAACCACATCAGCCAGGAGATGATTCAACCCACTGCCCTCCACATGGTCCACATGGTGCACACACACACACACACTGCCTCTCTCTCTCTCTCTCTCTCTCTCTCTCTCTCTCTCTCTCTCTCTCTCTCTCTCTCTCTCTCTCTCTCTCTCTCTCTCTCTCTCTCTCTCTCCTCTACAATTCGGCAATTCACAGACAGTCACAAAATCACAATATTTACATTTTTATCGTTTTTCTAAATGCGTGCAATCACACTTCGTTTGATGACAAGAAAACACACATGTTTAACAAACCACTTCCGGAAAGATCTTTTCACAATAAAACAACAAAAAAAAAACGCCAGGAAGCAAGGAAGTATGTACTGCTATTAGTTTTCACTATTATCCGTCAATTCATGGCTATTGCCCCAAAAATGTTTAGAATGATGCACAAAATACATCAAGAGCCCCCCCAACCCTATGTATTTGCCCTATTGCCTCAATTTCAAAACTATATAATTCTAACTTCAACAAGACCACATAGCATATATTTCTAATTAATAGATAAACAATGTTATATTTCAATTTTCACAGCCTGAAATTTGTAGTTTTCTCATAAAATCTAAATTGTTGTTGTTGTTTTCTCACAAACAACACATTCTGGATGATACTAACTATTACCAATACTTGAAATTATCCCGATAAAGTGATTCGAATTGTCTTTATGAAAGTGTCATATTTCTATGAGTTTTCTTTTGACAGCCTGAACCCGGAAGTGTAGCGGCTAACTGCTGCTAGCTCCCCTCAGCTCCTCCACGCTGACTGCGGCTCCTGCGCCGCTCTACGCCGCCTTGCGTGCTGTCATAGGCGGCTACAGCCCAGAGCTAACCGCCTGCCCGGTCCACTCACCCCTCCGTGTTCGCACCAACACAAATACGAAAACAAATAAAAAACCACGCATCCCTGTATCTATATTCTGCTTCTTCTTCTTTAAATTTTTTTTTTTTTTACCCAGTGGGTGTTCTCAACCGGCCGATCGGCGTTTTCCTCCCCGGCGTGGGGATGCTCCCTCCCGCGACCACACAGCCGACAGACCCAGAGGAAGATGCTCCAGAGGCGGCGTGGCAGCACGACGCGCCGCTGCCTCTCTCCCGGAGCCCCGCTCAACGACCGCATTCCCACACAGCACAGCCGCCGTTAACACTGAGATCAATAATAATAATAATAATAATAATAAAAAAAATAAATTAAAAAAACGTCTCCTACCGTGGACATTGGTGGGTGCGGGCGGCTCCTTCGTCCTCTCGCGGCTTGTGCGGCGCGGCAGCTGCGGACTCTCTGCCTCCTCCCACCGGCCGCCCCTGGGCACAGCCTGCTCGGTTACCGCTCCCACCGTAACAAGCCCACCCGGTTCCTCTCCGGCCGGTTACCCGCCGGCGTGGGCGCGTGTATGTGTGAGTGAGTGGATGGGGGGTGACACACGGCTGGGCACACCGCCACCTCAATTATGGGACAGCGAGTGGGCAGGGCGTGTCTCCTGGCCCCGCCCCGCCCCGGCCCTCCGGCCCTCCCCCTGCCCCACCGGTCCACCCCGTTTCTGGGAACCAAGCGCCACACCAAACCTCATTCAAAAATCTGTCAAGTTAAGCAGAGGTATATGAAAACACAGAGTGTATGTGTATGAGCACACACACACACACACACACACACACACACACACACACACACACACATACACACACACACACACACATATATATATATATATATATATAATGTATAAATATGAGGATGTTTAAAGGTGCCGTGTGTGATATTTTGGTAATTTTTGCTCCTAAAAAATATAAGAAAACAATTACATATTGACATTTTCATGAATTTATAATCATCTTAATGTTTTATTTTTTTAATTACCCTTTAATGAGGCCATTCATGTATATTTACATGAGGAGGGGGGGTCCTCTCTATGGGGGCCGCCATGTTTTAATGACGACGGAAGTCGACCACAGGTTCTCCTGCATGTTCAGAAGGGTGAGGGTGAGGTGACAGACACAACATGCAACTTCACCTCTAGATGTCACCAAATCTTGCTCATTGCACCTTTAAATCAATTTAAATCAACCGAAAAATAATTTAAAAAAAAATACGTATATATCATCACCTGTTGTAAAAAAAAAAAAAAATCAATACGATGAGACAAGATCAAACAAATCTGACGACTTTTAATAGTTAAACACATACTGTACCTTCCTGCATTGATCATCCATCGATCCCGGTCCGGCTGGTGTGAGGACGGGCCCCTCGCCATCGACCTCCACATCAGGTTGATCGTTTCATTCTGGAAAAATGTCTCGTGCATAATTAAAGCTGCCGAGTGGCGGCGGCCATCAAACACCGCCATATTGTTTCTGATGCGTCGCTTCGCCAGGAGGAGACTTTAAAAAGCCGCAGTTGGCGCCGTTACTCCGCATCTCGCAGCTCCGATTACGACTCAGGGCCTCGCAGAGTCTCTGGTGGACGGAGCTGAGCGGCGGGCGCCACGCGTTTTTTTTTGTGGCGCCGCCACGAAAAGACTTTTACGCACGAGATAAATCTCCGTGATATCGCGAGCAGGAGCTGGGAGCAGGGAGTTGACAGACTTGTTCCGCGTGGCAGAGCAGGTTTGGCGGCCGGATGTGAAAAATGTGTGGTATGTGTGTGTGTGTGTGTGTGTGTGTGTGTGTGAGTGTGTGACTGTGAGGTTCTCCTCCCTGCAATGTCATGGTGAAACCTGAGGGGGGCGACAAACAGGTTTCTGATGCACGGGGCACGTGATGTGACGAGCTAGCTTCAATCGACATGTTCACGTGGTTACCTCTCTTATGTCCGTGTCTTTGGCTCCGCCCACTAATCTTAGTGCTATGACCCGCATTCGATTTCCTGTCGTTAGCGTGTAGCTAAAGTTGTTTATCGCAAAAACATATCTATTTACCATTCAGGGTTTGGGTTCAAGACGTGAAACATTCACTTGGACGAGCAAAGCTAATTTGGTTGTTCAAGGTCAAAGGTCAAGGTCATTTGTGACCCAGAATAAATTATTATTTTTGTATTATTATTATTATTATTATTATTATTATTATTATTTATCAGATAAGAGATCTCTGGTAAGACGTCAGTGGAGGAGGTGAGACAGTCCATCAGACAGTGCTGTGAGAATCTGAGTCATCTCTACTCCCAACTACATTTGTGTGTGTGTGTGTGTGTGTGTGTGTGTGTGTGTGTGTGTGTGTGTTCAAGCTGTGAGCCAAACTGGTAAACAGTCATTTGTGCGGCTTAGACTAACACCATGTTTAAGTGAATGGTCTTTTGCTGAGCGTTTGAGTCAGAGGAGGTCTGTGTGTCTCTATATGGAGTGTGTGTGTGTGTGTGTGTGTGTGGAGAGAGAGAGAGAGGGAGGGGACACACAGTGACTGGTACAGCTCTGGGTTGACTGGCTCTTGTGTAGAGAACAGGCTCCGGCTGGCAGCGGCCGGCCTGCACCACATACTGAATGGAGTTAAAGGAGGGATGTTGTTATGTGCACTATTATGGACTGGGATGGTTAAAGGTGCAGTATGTAAGATTAAGATGCTAATTATAAGGGTCCTATGCAGGCCCCTTCCGTACAGTAGCCTAGGATGACCACACTCAACACCTCTCGAGTCTGAACGACTGTAGGCGACCAAAGGTCAAGGGGTCAAGCGATGTAGTAACACTGTGATCTCACTAAATCCTTCAGACTGCACCTTTAAATTCAGTGCTGCGCATCATATGTTGAAAATAGGATTTCATTAAAGGTGCAGTGTGCTAGATTTGGAAAGATCGACCGATCACCCTTCACCTGGTGCTGTGGCCTGCTTAAAAAAAATTAAAAAAATACATGGTGGTGCAGCGTTGTGGCCTCTGTGGTGAGGTTTTGGAATAGAAATGAAAACATTTCATTCCGGTGGTTGTGCAGTGACATAACACTCACATGCGATATGCAAAGTGGCCCTGAATCTGCATACGTGCAAGGTGCTAATTGCAGATGTGTGACCTCAGACTTTCATGTGTTACAACAGGAAGTGAGTGCACCGCAAAAAAAGTGTCAACACCAGTGTGAGTACATGCTCTTCACTCAATTACACACACACACAAACACACACACACAGTCTATATGTGTGTATGAATGTGTGTATATTAAAGTACCACGTGATACTGTGTAATATATGAAATGATTGCATGACACTTTTTGGTCAAATCCCATTTTATAAGTGTCTGACTAATAACTTTATATAAGTTCTGACATTATGAAACCAGACAGCACAGACATGTAAAGGTGGTCTGCACTGACCTCTAGTGGACGCAAAGAGGAAGTGCAGGCAAGGTCTAAAAAGCCCGAGAGCCACGACTCGAGGTGACAGTGGTTATTTACATTTACTTCAAATGTCTCCATAAGTGATAGATGATATAATAGAGGTCAGAGATGCTTTTACAGTATTACATCACCACCTGGCCCCCATGTGGCCAAACAGTGACACTGCAGTGTAAGATCACGAATTTTCAGAATAACCTTTTTTCCTATCATCAAACGTTACTACGATAAAGATGTGTGTAACCATATGTAATTAAAGGAATAGTTTGTCATTTTATTAAATACACATATCTTTGTTTTCTTGCCCACGGGTGAATAAGACGTTTAACACCAACCCTTCAAACCATGGCCAGAAATACACCTGTGCAATTATAAAGTATACTTACCTGTATTCAGCTCTTAAAATGCCCTTTATTCTATAATCAATCACAATAAATATAGACACATTATGTATAGAACAATAATCACAGGAATATGGAGACATTGTTTTATACATAATAAACAGCAGTGTCACTGTATTATCTAAACATATAATGAATCATTTGACGGAGACATTACTATATACTATCATTACTATACGTGAAAAGGAACGGTAAGTGGAAATATAGACATTTCACATACATAAAAACAAACATGTATGTATATTATGTATAAAACAATAAACACAGGAAGTATTGTTTTATACATACGTTTACTTACCTGTATTCAATTGTCCTATGAACAGCTGCATCACAGAGACTTACAAAGCTGCTGTCAGGTGCAATAGAAGCTGCTACACTCAAGTGCTCCCCATAAACTACATCAGTACAAACTCATTTAATAAAAACCATGCAGCCATAAGAAGTCACACAGCAGCTCATCCTGCACCCGTCCTCCATTTTGTGTCAAGATTTTCTTTTTATTTTCCGACAGCGTTTTTCGTTTTTTTTTCCAGAGTATCTTACAGGTAAACAAGTTTTTCTGCAAAAGTTAATATATCCGTACGCGTTGCATTTCATAAAAATAATTGCTCACACTCTTTGTGACCGCCCATATAGTTCACGGAGTCGTACCTATGAAGGAGAGATTTTGTTTTCGGGGGGAGAGGAGGAGGGGGCGGGGGGGGGGGGGTCCTAACACGCTGGGGGGGGGGGGGGGGGGGGGGGGGGGTCCTAACACGCTGCTATAACACGACACAGTGACAAGCTGAGCCGCACGCACTCACAGAAACCCGCTCGATATTTGGTTGTATGGAGACGTGTGGAGACCGAGCGGTGACTTGTGCAAAAAGCAAAAAAAAACAACAACAACAAAAAAACAAATGAAAGGAGCAGTCCGTTCAAACGGGCGGGACAGTGCGATAAAACAGGCAGCTTCTTCTACCTTTAGTCTGACGTGTGTAAAAGTCGTCACGTGTGACGTAACATTTTCATATCCTCCGTGTGGGATTGTGCTTTGAAGTCAGTCGGCCTATGTAATGACGGATTACAGCGGCAAAAGCACTGACTCGGCTCTTTTGTAGTTTGTTGTCGGCCCCTCCCCCGGAGGAAACAGTGACTGCAGTGCCATGTGGTATTATGATTTCTTTTCACTGTGAAAAAAAAATACAAAATCGGAAATTTCATGTCAGCAAAGAAGATTCGTAGACCTTGACGGTGACTGCACGCTAACCCCCCCCCCACCCCACCACCACCCCCATTCCTCCATTAAATCGCGGCTTAGTCGTCATAGCAACCTGTCAATCACTGCACCTCACTGCACCAGGAAATGACTGTGGAGGAACACTCTGGTTCGTTTTCATCATGGATGTAACAGCAGAACAGGATACAGCACCTCCCCTCACACTTGCAGCTAATTTCTCCCACGGTGGCCGCTTGTGGTACTGCGACAAAAAAACAAATCCCCATAAGACCCTTTTTACGAGATTCTTGCAAAAGAAACCCCCAAGACAACAGTTGTCGTTCAAGCAAACACCATCAGTCACTCCTCAGAATAACGATCCTGCAGATATTGTACTGAACGAAGCCGGAAAGGTGCAATGCAATGAAATCGAAAGATGACGAAGCGACACGAGGATGACGCGGCTAATGTTGCACCGTCAGGTTGTTGAACATAAACGTCCGCGTGAATGTGTTTGAGCGGATAAACCGAAAAGATAAAAGACCGTTCGCAAAAATGTGAAACCGCGCGGTCGACAGTCCGGAATGGAAATGTTGAAAAATCAATTCGCTTCAGGTCACAGATTTCGAGCTTTGTGACGAGTCCGACTTTGACAACTTGATCTCACATTGTTCTAATTCAGTTTGGTTTTGGGAGCCGAGCCTCGGCCGCGCGCTGACATTTAATTACGCCACGTCGTCTCAGCGACTCTTCGTGGAAATTACTGGCGCCCGACCTCATTAAGGAAATAATAATGAAAAGCACTGTGACCCAGAATGAACCGCCTGCACCAATAAGGAGCATTAACATCTCGACTGGTGGACTCCGTTTCATTACCAGGAATATAAATTATGTATTTCTCCATCTCCAATGTAAAAAATACACTTTCTCTCTAACACTCTGCAAAGTTGGAGCTGTGTAGCAGCCGGTCTCGAACCCTCATAAGTGAACTGCAGTTGAATCTAAGGCTTAAAGGTGCAGTCTGTAGGATTGTGCGACTTCTAGTGGTGTAAATACCCTGAAATTGTATCTTAAAGTAGTTTACCGACACTGATATGATATTCGATTAATCAGGTTTGTTTAAAAACACGACACATGTCTGCTGAAGTCAATGCACTGTAAACAAAAAAAATTGATGTCATTAAAATTTAAGCATGTATATGTTAAGTTACGAGATTATGAAAGAGCATTATCCACGCACAGGTTGTTTTTCAAATTAAAAGCTGGAAACAATAAAAATGTAGCCTTCTCATCTAATTACGAGATGAATTGAAAAAAAAAAAGAGTAGTGATGTAGTGGTCGAACATGGCGGTCTCCTAATGTCAATATATCTATAAAACATTTATATTCAATTCAAAAAAGGAAGAAGTTTCACCTTAATCTTACACACTGCACCTTTAAAAGCCAAACCTCCCTGTCAAGTCTAAGGCACTCTGCCCCAATGCTGGTACCACGTCTTTCTCTGGACGCCGCCGCCGTTCGGTGAGCTCTGAAATGAAGGGGGGAAATGAATCGGCTTGGAGGGGAGGGGCGGGGCTTGGATCCCCCTGACCCCGCCCCTCCACCCCCCCCCCCCCCCCCCCCCCCCCCCCCCCCTCCCCTCCGGAGACACTCGTAGAAGGGGAGGGAGACGTCGGGAGTGGGTGTGTCGCTCGGCTTCCTGCTGGCGGCTCAGCTCTATAGAAATGTTCTGCTCTGCTTTTAAAGATGATCTTATTTACAAAGAGTGGTCCCACAGATTCAGACTCGTTTATAATATATATCTTTATACGTCTATGATCCTCCGATAGATTCTTCGAGACCAGATTCAGGCCCCACCCACAGTCTCTGTTTAAGGCAAAGTTCCGTCGATCGCGCCGTGGTTCCATTCGCTCTCGTCAAAAACAGGCAGACGTCCTCGTCAACATTCCGCTTCATAAAATAGACTCCGTATGTGAAGATATATAAAAAAAAAACAAAAAAAAAAAACATCCCACAGTTACTTCCTGTCGGGTTGTTTATATTTGCATGTTTGTCCTCCGCGCCCCCCCACCCCCCCCGCTCGAGAAGTTCAACTCAAGAGTAGAGTTCCCCCCCCCCCAACATCCCCCCCGCCCCGCCCCTCGAGTCCTTCGCCGCACTACACGCACATTCGACTTGAAAAAAGTGGATGACTCAGCAGTTTCTTAAGGTGGTGGGTGTCAAAAGATTTCTCAAAATAATTTAGAGTACAGTTTCATAAATAAACTTCAACCCCCCCCCCCCCCCCGTCCTCGGTTTGGACCGGTCCATGGGAAGTCGAGGCAGGCAGGTGAGGGGGTGAGAGGATGGGGGGAGGAGGGGGGGGGGGCTTGGGGGTGGTGGGGGGTGGTGGTGGTTCGGTTCCCGTTGGTCCGCCGGCGCCGGCGTGTTATCTGCTCAGCGTGGACGTGCCGGTGCGCAGCGAGCTCGGCAGCTTGTCCGATCCCGGGATCTTCCAGGGTCCGGGAGAGACGGTGGCCTTCCTCCCTGCCACGCCGCCGGAAGTGGTCTTGTTGGGTAGACTGGGCCGGTTGTCCCCCGGGTACAGCTCCGCCTCCACCCGCCCACCGCCGCCGCCGCCGTAGCGCTCCACGTCCTCCCTGCTGTTCCCGTTGGTGTGTGGGAGCTTGGAGCAGCCGGGGGAGTGCGCGGTTTCCCCGTTGTCGCCCGTCTGTCTCTCCCCGGACCTCCCTCGGGTGCTCCTGGGCGCTTTGGGCTCCCCGCCCTCCTTGCCCCCTTCCCCCTCGGCGCTGGGCTGCACCCTGTGGCCCTTGTGGGTGGACCGGCCACCTTCCTTCTTCGCTCGGCCGCTACCGCCGCTTCCGCCGCCACTGCCGCCGCCGCTCGAAGCCGCTCTCCTCCCCTGGCCGACCGGATCCGGGCTCAGCAGCTCGGCCCTCTGGGGGCTCTTGGGTCGCTCCGTCCGGCCGTCCCGTGCCGCCGCGTCTCGGGGGACGTCCAGAGGCAGCGGGTGAGGCGGGTCGGGGGGCGGGGCCAGATGAGATGAAGGCGATGATATGGAAAGGCTGTCGATGGGAGGGGCTACTTCCGACAGGCTTGGGGAGGCTGAAGGGCGAGCATCCCAGGGGGCAGCATTGTCTGGAACACACACACGCACAGTGAGACGCACGGGAAGGCTGAGGTAAACACACACACACACACACACACACACGAACGTAAACAAGCCAAGCTTGCATGCACGCACGCCACGGCACCACCAAAACAAAAACAACCACCACCGCAATCACTTCTACTCTACAGGCTAAAAGCATTAAGGCGAGTATCAGCGCCGCGCGTCACGGGGCGACTCTACTTTTAGACGACATCAATCCGCCGCCCGTCGCTCTGCTTGGAGCCGCCGCCCCTTCGGAGACCTTGGCGGAAAATCGAAAACAGGTTTAATGAAATGGATGATGTGTCCAACAGGGTGGTGCTTCAGCCAGAATGAAAAACCTCAGGGGCCAAGTGACCCTCCCTCTCTCTCCCTCTCTCTCCCTCTCTCTCTCTCTCTCCCAGGCCTGAGGACCAGCTCCACCCCAGCTCTCACGGACTGTTAGCCTCCACTTCTGCACTGATGAGTCTCGGCCATCCTTCATTTCCAGCGGGGGGGGGGGGGGGGGGGGGGGGGGGGGGGGGCGGGGCGGGGGCCGGGGGGGGGGGGGGGGGGGGGGGGGGGGGGGGGGGGGGGGGGGGGGGGGGGGGGGGGGGGGGGGGGGGGGGGGGGGGGGGGGGGGGGGGGGGTAGGAGAGAAGTACCTGGTCGTTAGAGGTACGCGGCGGCGTCAGATCCTCCGGTGTGGAAAGTGGAAGAACTTGCAGTTCACAGGGTGGCCACTTGAGGCGGGCTCCAAAAGTGAGTCAATCCCCATAGACTCCCATGTTAAAATGGCCAGTTAGGCATCGGCAAGATGGCGGCGAGCCACCGTGAGCCTCATTGGCCCTCTGCTGAAATCGGAGTCTGAAAGCTCTGACTGACATCTGATGTTCGCTCTCAGTGTTGGGTCTCCTCCATGGACGCCGCCATGGTTCTACAGTGACCAACACGTACCACTAGATTTGACAGACTAAACCTTTAATATGCAGCAGTAGTCTTCACTATTCAATATTGGGGTGAGTTGTACATTAGCATGTGGGGCTGCAGAGGGCGCTGTTGCACAGTTAAAGTGACTGAGCGCTGCTTTGACGCTATAACCTCCCTCTCGCTTTACTCTCATATCCTCAGTGTACGTCCTGCTCCCTGGTTTTCTTATCAGAGCTACACAAAGACATGCCACACACACACACCACACACACACACACACACACACACACACACACGGTCATGCACATGCCCTCAGCTCTCATGCGCGACGACACAATCCTCACTCAGCGTGGAGCCGTTCCTGAAAAGTGCAGCGCGGCAAAGCAAAAAAACAGAACTTGCTCCCTCGCACATTATTATGCTAATGTATTAAACGTCCCTAATTAATCTCCACAGATGATTTGCTTAACCTTCCACTATGCAAATAAAGAGCCTGTAAACTCCGAGTGATGAAATGCTGAGTCAAACCCACACACAGACACACAAAACCAGGAAACGCAAAGAGCGTGCGTGGGTTCAAATCGCTGTTTGTGCTTTGAAGCGGCAGCAGGGGGAGGGAGGGGGGAGGAGGAGGGAGGGAGGAGGGGGGGGGGGGGGGGACACAGAAAAAGATTCCCGATGATGGAGCGTCCGAGTCTCCTGGGGGGGGGGGGGGGGGGGGGGGGGGGGGGGGGGGGGGGGGGGGGGGGACACAGAAAAAGATTCCCGATGATGGAGCGTCCGAGTCTCCTGGATGACCACCATAAGACTCCCCCCGTGCGCGTGTTCCGAACCCTCCTCCGGGGAAGTGTCGGAGGAGTGGATTGTAAATCTCAGGTCGGGAGGAGGCTGACGGAAAAGGGTCAACATGCTTCTGTGTTTTGTGTGTTTAAAAGCCAGGGGGGTGGGAGGGGGGAAGGGGAGGGGGAGGAGTCAGTCTGGGCTTTAGCGCCATCACCTTTCCCCTCAAGCGGCAAACTTCCGTGGCTGACGGATGAGGAGTGGAGGAACTTGCAGTTCACAGGGCGGCCACTTGAGGTTTGACATTGAAGATTATTAAGGGGGGGTGGACTCTTACGCTGCGTCTTTGCCCATTTTTTAAAATTTTTTAGACGAACCAGGAAGTAGGAGGAGCTAGGCAGCGACGGGATGGCGTCCAGTGAGCCTCCTAAGCACTCTGAAGAAACCTACGTGACGTCACGGACGCTACGTCCAATAAATGATCGGTGTTTTACTTCCCGCCGCCGAGTCACGGCGAGCGCTCGTTACCTGGTGATGCCGCTCATTTATCTTTCATATCCGAAAACCGGAGGGCGACCAGGGTGAAAAAAAAAAAAATAAAATAAAAATAAAAACAAGGTTGTTTGGATGCAAAAGTGCAACAACAACAACAACAACAACAACAACACACGAAAACCACAGCACGGCGCGGCGGGGTTAAAGTGAAGAGAGAAACATGGGTGTGGTCACAAACCGTGTCTTTAGAGTGGCCCATTAGGAAGAAATAGGGGGAGCCATGCTTGTCACTTTTCATGCACATGGAGAGACTGGAAGATACCATTCCTAAAAAAGGGGAAGTAACAACCTAGACCAATCAATTAGTGATAGATCACTGGAATGGACAGAAGAGAAACTAGAGTTAGTCCACGGAGAAGAGACACTGCATTAGAAATACAGATATATGAGACACATGCCAGATTAAAGAGTGATATTAGCAAAGTGGTTTAAGAGTTAAGGTAAGGAATGGCCACCAGGGGAGAGGGGAGAGTTAAAGTTGCTTACCGTACTCTGGGACCTGCCCCGTGCCCCTCTTCAGGAGGAGGCGGACGCGCCGGCCCCCGGCTTTGATCAGCTCGATGGCCCTGGCGTGGGTCATGTCCCGGGTGGTCTCGCCGTTGATCTCGATGATTTGATCCCCGACCTGGATGTGAGGAGGCGGGCGAAGGGTTTTAAAGGCTCGGAGCGCAGCCTTGACCTGAATCCCCCTTGACCTGAATCCCAAATTCAGGCTCCGCCCCCCTGAACTGGATCTGTGAACCATTGGTCGCCCTTCCACAAACTTTGAAGGTGATTCATCCTGTTTTTGTTTGTTTTTTTGGAAAACCCTGCTAGAGAGTACAAATAGACACGCCCACAATTAAAAGTAAAGGTTCAATGTGTGGGATTTAGTGGCATCCAGTGGTGAAGTGAGGTATTACAGTCAGCGCATGACACTCTTGAGATGAAATGCTAAACACAGTGAATCTTCATTTCAGGTGGTTGATGAATCGAAACGTCACGTTGACACATCTGCAGACGGCCCCGCGGAAAGCCACGCCCCCTCCCGTAAATCCTACAGCCTGACACCAATGACCGAGGCATGACGGACAGAAACACACAATTAATGACATTCAATCGCTATTGGCCGCCATCCGGCGGCGTGGAAATTAACGAGGGCGCTTGCCAACGCGGGGCCGAGTCAATTACGGCGGGAGCGGGTGTGAGAATGCGCGGCGGCGGCGGCGCCATCCGAACAGAAAATGAACAAGCGTCCTGTGTTGTGGACGACAGTGATTTACAAAGATCAATATGGATCCATAATGCATTTGCTTTCCCATGAGCCTCTGCAGGCGTTAATAAGCATTTCCCGTCATGAGCCGCCGTCACTTATAATTAACGTCGGCGGTAATTCCGACTCGTCTCTGGGATGGAATTATCCCGTCCCATGGAGCCGCTAAGACACATGTTAAGAGGCCGGGATGAATACTAATAACCTGCACATGCGGAGTAACCACACGCTCAGGGAGCTCAGCTAAACATTAAAGGTCCAGTGTGTAACGTTGAGATGACGCAATTTCCATTCCTGTTGACTGTGACTGGAGTATGAGACGTATATAATTGCGATTTCCTGAGAGTATAATCACCACAATGTATAAATCATTTCTATTTACATCAGCAGAAACTCCTTTCTGTGAAGGCTGCCATTGAGTTTCTGGGCGTGGCCTCTTGAGTGACAGCTGGGCCGTCCTAGCGCGTTCTCCGGACGCTGTGGCAGCACCACGGACAGCTCCGCCCCGTCCTGCCATTTTTGGACGAACCAGGAAGTGGGAGGCGTTAGGCCGCGACGCCCCTTAGTCAAAGTTAGCTGAACTTCAGCAGCACCTGCACGACATCATTCTTCAAATCAACATTCTCTCATGCGCCTCTTGATGTATGAGCTT
>JAFBJT010109234.1:0-17647 GCA_016785325.1 Chascanopsetta lugubris
ATGTGTGAGGGAGTGTGAAGGCCTCTGTGTGTGTGTGTGTGTGTGTGTGTGTGTGTGTGTGTGTATGTATGTGTGTGTATGTGTGTGTATATATAACTGTGTGTTACCCAACATGGGTGTGTATGAGTTTGAATATTTAGAAAGGTGTATATATGCAAGTGTAGAATTATTTGTGTGTGTGTGTGTGTGTGTGTGTGTGTGTGTGAGAGAGAGAGAGAGAGAGAGAGAATGTAAATTTGAATATTTGTTTACTAGCAATATAGTAATACATTAGTGTGATTAAATAATCAATTCAAAATAATAGGTTTAATAATAGCTTTTAAAAATAATATTGGGTAATAATAATGATAATGGTTTTTATGTGTATGCATAGCATTCTTTTTTTTAGAATATATTATCTTAAATATTTACATCATAAAGTATCAATTGTGTCACTGGGCAGGTTAATATTAGAGTTACTAGAGTTTTACGGATCTTTTATTCTGAAAGTCTCCCCCGGAAGTGGCTGTTCCTCCCTCCCCCCCCTGCTTGACGTCAGTGTAGCGGTGTTGGGACTCGGTGTGGCAGCACAGGGAAATCTGGGAGATATCTGGGAGAGAACCAGGGAACCAGGGAACGGGGGGAGTCGGTGAAAAACCCGGACCAGAGCGGCTCTTACCCGGGCAGAGGTTCGGCCGTCGCACCGCGGGCTCCTCCCCCTCCTCCGGCGGACTCCGCTCCTCCGCGTCCGCCGCCGGCTGAGGCTCCTTTTTCCGGTGAGTGGCCCCGATTCCGCCCCCCCCCTCCTCACCTTAACGCATCCCGGTCTCTCTCTCTCTCTCCGCTTCCTGTTTCTTTCACGTCAAAAACAAAAAAATGACCGTTAAGGTCTGATTTACGTCAGTGTCGTAGCGCTGCGGAGGGAGAGCGGCTCCTCTGATTGACACCAACCGGAATAGGAGCCAATTAATCCCGTTAGTGGCTGCAGACAGAGGAGGAGGTGGATGGTGGATGGTTGAGGGGGAGGAGGGGGAGGAGGGGGGGGGCGTGATGGGGGAATAATAAAAAAAAAAACAGAAAACCTGCAGCTGATTCTTCACCTCAGCGCATCTTCTCTTTCTTACGCATTTTACGTACAATTTGTCGTGAATGTCTCTTTAGGCGTAATTTGATCCTGAGCGTAATTCCGGTGCCATGCACATGATTTACACAAAAAAAAAACGCCGCAGGCCCTGCAGAGCTCATGCACATGCATATTAAAGACGTGCACGCGCACACGCACGCGCCCGGTTTCGGCGTGGCCTGCCTGCATGGATGCGCAGGTTGCACCGGGGAGCAGGGGAAGCAGCAGCCGCCTGACAGCGCCTCTCCTGCGGCGTGCGGTGCAGCTGCGGCTCGGAGGCCGTGGTGCTGCTGCTGCTGACACAGGCAAGGCGTGGCATCCACACCGCGTTTAACACGGGTGTGCATGGGCGTGACACACACACACACACACACACACACACACACACACACTCACACTCACACTCACACTCACACACACCACACAGCTGACCTCTAACATGTGAGGTCCATTCACAGTCACTGCATCATGGTGGGGGGACAAGTTAAAGGGGCGGTGCTGCTTTTAAAGGTGCATTGATCAGAAATTCATTTATAATTCAGCATCATCAGACATGCAGGCCTGCCATCTGCCTGTCTGTCTCTCTGTCTGCCTGTCTGCCTGCCCGTCTGTCTCACTCTCCTCGCAGAATGACCCTAAAACCCTCCAACGCCTGAATGCTAGCATGATTTCAGTGCTGAATCAGCACTCGCACTCGGGTCACATGACGTTGCAATCGACCTGGGCCTTAATCTGCATTAGATGTGAACCCATGACCAGGCTCCTCCCAGTTTTGCTTGTTTTGGCTCCTCCCACACGACTCCCAGGCACTTCCGTTTAGCTTCCTGTTGTTAGCATGTAAATATCCATGTTAGCCGTTTGTAGCTAAACATATTTACCTGGGGACATCGTTCAAGACTTAGTTGTGTTGTTGTTATGATTCTCGTCTCCTCTACTTCCTGTCTTAGCCTTATATGGACGTGTTTAGCTACCGGATGCATAAATTGCCTTCAGGATCAATGTAGCATCGATCTATTCATCTCATCGCAGACTTCTCCTCCTGCATCATGTCTTCCTGCTAAAAGCATCTTCAGATATTTTCACTCCGACACAGATATTCACAAATGACCCAGCAACAAAAAACTACTCGCATTAAAACCGCTAAGATCGAGAAGTTTGTAAATAGTTGGTTTTAGGTTGAAAACTCTGCTGCGTTTTAATCTGGACGATCGGGAACAGCGATGTTTGGCGTCAATGACGCTCAACCCTCTGCTGATTGGATCACAACGTATCCTGTCAATGATTTGTCAGGCCCCGCCCACTTCAGGAAGAAAACAACCAGCATCAGGCCTCAGTCAGTCATATGGTTGACAACATAAACAACAGATCATAAGTGTCACTGACCCGGCAGTTCGAATCTGGTCGACATGCGAAGGAGATGAACAATCCGCTACAGCGCTGTAACTAAAGACCAAGCACTTCCTGTTTACCCTTATGTTTGCGTACATGCACGGTCAGGTCATGTACACGATGAGGGGGCGGGTCTAGAGGGTAAAGCGCCAACATGAACGGACGCTATAAATAAAACTGTAGTGGAACGAACGTCACTGTCGTCGCTGGAAAGGACAAAACATTCATGAAACTCTCCCCAACGAAGCAGAGAACCTCTTCCTGTTGAGCTCGTGCACAGGTCTGGATTCTAACTCCCGGATCAATGAGCAACGGAACAATCCGTCTCGTGTCCAAACACGTAGATTCGATTTCTCTACAGCTCATTTTCCTCCTCGTACAAAGTCGACGATGATGCATTAAAGTCGCATCCTTGAAAAGTCGAATGCGTGACCTTGAGAGAAGTTGCACTGGAGAGAGGTCGGACGGCAGAATCCTCAACGCTCCCTTTGATCACACTTTGCCAGATGACGGTAAAAATGTGGCCTCGGCAAAAGATGAGGGAGAGAATTGAGTTTTGTATTTTCTGCATGAGAGCGATTAGAACAAATGAGGATGTTGTTTCTGATGACATCATCTGACTGACTGTGGCAGACTGAAGATTGTCTCAAGTTGTTTCTAGTATTGTGGAAAGTCGAGTGCAGAAGAGTTTTGATTCTTCAGAATGAAAATACTTCAAACAAACCTTAAAGGCCGCCTACACAGAATCTGAAATCTTTTGGACTCCTGAATTAATAGAACAGAATAGAGTCGAATCGTCACTGGAAGTGGAAATTTGTCTTAAGTCCATCAAACATAAAATACTAAAAAACATAAAATACTTAAGAATAGTCTGTAGGACCATGATTGTCACTTCAATAGTCCTTGGAATATTGTATCGAGACTTCCTGTGCTGCTGCTGCTGCTGCTGCTGCTGCTGGAAGCCCAAGTCTCCGGGTCTGTAACCAGACACGTCAGATCTGTAACGTAATCATCTTGACGGACTCGAGAAATCCCACCTCGATTACACATGCGCGTGCAGCAGCAGCAGCAGCAGCAGCAGCAGCAGCAGCAGCAGCAGCAGCAAAGTGGGACAGAACTCACTTCCTCCCGGTTGTGTCGAGGGTTAACTGGAGTATGAAAATCCCTCCTGCCCTACTTCGTGTGCGAGAGGCTGCTCTGACTGTTGCCCACCAGACCGGTGACTCGAGGTTTACCCCGGAGGATACTGCTTCCACTCAAAGACCTGGCTGATGCTTGGTTTGAGTCACATGACGCTGAGAAACCTCCATCACCGGATCATTCTGACAGAACGGTGGAGGTTCCTCATCGGGTTCACTCCACAACTCTCTTAGAAGATCCGTCTTTAGGAGAAACCTCCAAGTCACGGATCAGATCTCCAGGCTCGGTTCGATCACGAACACGTGCCAAAAAAAAGACTGGGCAGGTCCAGATGATCCACTCGGTCACGACACATCAAACCGCAACACACGGAAGTAGGACAGCTGTAAAGTCGAATCCTTTGTTCTGTCAGAGAAGAGAGAAGAGCAAAGGAACCGAGCCTGACAGGAAACCAAACACACGTCCGCTTTATTTACCTGAATCCGACCTGAACTGGATTCAGTTCATATGATCCTCACCCAGAGTCTGTATCACCCCCCCCCCCCCCCCCCCCCCCCCCCCCCCCCACACACACACACACCCCCCGACACACATGGTTACGGCCTGTTCCCCCTGATTGCAGGATAAAGAACACAGATGTACGTTACCAGCAGATGACCCCGTACTCTGAACGCTCATGGTCGTCTCAAATCGCGTTCCAAGCCAATCATTAGGTAATCACAGTCATTGGGTCTGTTTTACAGTAAATAATGTGTCTTATCCACTTCATAGCATTTTTTTTTTCACAGCATATGTTCTTTTTTTTAACTGAGTCAGTATTTTGAAAAAACGTCCAAGAATACACACAGAAATGTATGCGTCCAATGCAAACTTCACATTACGACACGGTCAAAAAAACTATTTTGCAATTCTCTTCATTGCATACGCAATATCAGTTTTCTGTTTTAAGTAGAAAGTATTTTGAAAGAGCGTTGTCCAAGAATAAAACAATCAGTCGTTCAAATCAAGCGTTTTCCTTTTGTATCCATTGAATTAGTGTAAAAAAAAAATGGACAGACTCTTTGACTTTCAAACTATTTGTGAGTTGCAGCTCGAATCTGGAGGGAACCAAACGAGAACCTACATTTTGACTTCACTCAAAATCAGCAATCTTAAAAATAGTATTTCCTCTTCTTCTTCCTCTTCTTCTTCTTCTGTCCCTGACACACGTGGAATTTACTTGTGTACCTCGTTTAAACATGAACACTGTAAAAAAACACATGCGCCTCCACAACCTTCACCCTCAAATCTGCTGCAGCGACTTTCAGCCTTCTTGAAATCTAGTCAGTGACGTGAGCCCCCCCCCCTCCCCCCTCCCCCACACACTGTGGCTTTGAAGTGATCATGCATAAATCGGAATGGAGGGGAACATGAATATTTTGCGGTTCACATTTCCATGTTTTTACACAGAGAGCATGACGGCTAGTGGAAATACCTTTCCATATCATCCGAACGCACATTTCCCCGCTTTGACGAATCAGGACGGAGCTGCAGCCCAGAGATTTTATAACAACGATCATTTGTCCGTGTTCCACAGGACGACATGAGCCGCTCGCGCTAAATGTTGCAAAGAGGCAACTTTTACGGGTGTGATGAATCATGGGACTCATTAAGAGCCTCGGGGACTCGCCCCGGTTTAGTGGAGACATGAGTCACAAGGAGCTGCCGGAAGATTTAGCCTCAGGAAAGTTCCTCGGACGTTAGTTCTCCGGAAGTTAAAGTGTCTGGGACTAAAGCGAAAAGGTTTTCAATGTTTTTTCCATCGGGCCACCAGGGGGCAGGGGGTGGTCCTGAGCACAGACAGAAAGGTGAAAGCGCGGGAGGTATTAAGGGTCATTGACTGATTCCTAATATTTCAAGTCATTTAAGGACATTTCGAGGTCACAGCAGCAAAGAGGCACAGTGGTGCACGAAACGTTGATGCTCATACTCGCATCATCTTTTATGCTAATTGCTCGTGATGGTTTTTTGGCCAAAAATATGTAAAGTCAACGTACTGATCCAATACCGTGTCTTTCAAGTCATTTCGTTCCAGATTTTAAAATCGAAGTATACAGCAGTTACCATCGATCTGTCACTGGCAAGTCAAGCTAGAGTTAGCTCGTCAGCTATCTGGCAATATTTCAGGACTTCAGGATCAGTGACGGCTCCCGTTCCTTCCGTGGAGAGAATCGGCTGAATGAAATGCGATGGACGTGTGTGTTTTGTTCGACGAAATTCTCCATCGATTCGATCGGAAAGCACCGTGATATTCACGCTCCCCTGAGGATGAGCGGCTCTCGTTAGAACGATTCATCTCTGGTTTGGCTCCGGGGGGCCTCGCTGTCTCTGCTCCGGACCCCCGAAGCGGAGCCACGTCTGTTGTGGGAATTGCACATCTGCAGTTCCGGGCGCTGGACAGGCCTGCGAGCGCCGCGCTTCCTCCGGCAGCGCGGCGCTTGTTGTGGTTGTTGGCGTGGAATGGGAGGACGTCTCTCCCGGCCGGTGGTCCGCGGCTCGTCGGTACATCCTCGTTTCTCTCGTAGCTGCGAGGGGTGAAAGCAGGTCAACATCTGATGTTGTTGTTTTCTTCCCCCTCTCTCCGACTGTCAAACTCTGCCCTCCTTTTCCTTTTTTGTCTCTCGTGCATGGAAAAGTCATCCCTCGCTCCTCTCAGGAAATTCCTCTTTGTCCCAGGGGTGAGACGAGCAGAGAGAGTGTGAGGGAGACGGAGCGGATCTGCTTCAGAGGGACACTCCGGGACACCGTCTTTGTCTCTGCTGTCAAAGCTCGACCGTCTTAATGCTCGTGTGAATAGCGACGGTTCCTCTGGCCAGAAGGCGTGACTCTGAATGTGGGCGCGGACTCGGACCAGGACCCTTTCACCTGCACAACAATCCAACATCTCGCCGAGTCCCTAACTCCTCCTGGTTTCCGGTTCATTCAAAAACGGGCAAAGAGGCGGAGCACACGTGGAGATGGGGGTGGGCTCGGGGGTCGCGAGGTTGCCCCTCGCTCTTAACGCAACCGTGAGGTCCAACGAGTCCGACTGGAGAAGGTCAACCCGCCTGTCGTCCTGGAAACACGATGAATCCATCATCACAGGAGCGAGGACTTCGTTAGAGCGCTTGATTTTATGTCCAACCATCATAAATGATTCATCAGCTCATGATGGCGGCTTCACTTCCCGTCCGTCCGTCCAGCACAGATAACAACACAAGCCCCCTCATGGAGTCTCTCCCTCGAGCTGGAGCCCACCCAGCACCAGGCCTGGCAGATTAACAGGGTTATGGAAATGGCCTAGTTTCAGTCAGGTGGAGATTAGATGTTGGATTAAATTCTATCCAAGCCAAACTAAAGCAAAGAGCTTTTCAAGTTATCAATCAGGCCACCAGGTGGCAGGGCATCGCACCGAGCCCTGAAAGGTGAAAACGCAGCAGGTATCATGGGTCATCGACTGTTTCACAGTATTTCAAGTCATTGAAGGACATTTGGACGTCACGTTGGTAAAGAAGCGCAGTCGTGCGCTAAACATTGATATTGTTACTCGTATAATCCTTCACGCTAAATCCTCGCGATGGTTTCAAACTGAAATGTGTCGGCAAAAATCAGCCGAAGATATTGGATCATGCTCTGTCAAGTACGTAAGTCAACGTACTGATCCAATACCACGTCTTTAAAGTAAGTAAGTGTCCGATTTTAAAATAGAAGAAAACACACATTGTTCTGTCACTGGCAAAGGTTTTGTTAGATTAGCGAAGAATTAGTCGAGTTAGCTTGTTAGCTATTTGGCAATATGTTAAGATTTACCGTCGAGGTACCGTTTTTAAGGTTTCCGTACAGAGGGGTATCGCAGTGATAGCTCCCTCTACGTCCGTATGGGCTGCAGAGAATATTAGAGAGAGAGAGAGAGAGAGAGAGAGAGAGAGAGAGAGAGAGAGAGCTGTGATAACAATAAATGGTTTTTCTGCTGTTTGTTGTTGAAACAGCCAACTGGCAGCTGAATGCAATGACTCAGCCTGTGTGTGTGTATGTGTGTGTGTGTGTGTGTCCCACCTACACACACACACACACACACATAACTCACACACAATTAATGCAGTATCCAGATGAGGTAACAGTCCTCCTGTTTTTCCCCGACTCTTAGAATTTAACTGCCCCACAAACCAAACACAAAGGACCAGTGGACAAATGTTCCGTTTGTTCCTTCAGGTTTCAGAATGTAAGAATTCCTGCCCATGGTCCTGAAAGTGGACTTCTGGGGTCTGTGCAGCAGGTAAACCCCTAAACACCTCGGGGTTCAGAGGTCAGAGGTCAGCGATGCCAGTGAGGACGCTGGTGTTGGACATTCCTCTCATAGTTCCAGCGACGTGCTCACGGAACCAGCCGATCTGGGAAAACTGGAGTCGGCTCCAGTTGTCACTTTGACAAATCCGCTCAGCTGTTTTCACAAGCAGCGAAAACACGCGCGTCAAAGCGAAAGGATGCGAAGGAAAACAGCAGGAAAAGGTTGAGAGTTTCAAAAAAATACACAAGTCAATTCCCAAACCTGTTTTTAAACAAAACCAGTATGTGGTCAATCATCGCCTTAAAGCCGCCAAAGTGGCGAGGTCGTAAAACTTTGATTTTAGAGCTTCGCAAAACAAAAGATTAAAAGTTTTGATACTTCATTCTTAAATATTTAATCTGGACCAAAAACACGACAAAGATTTTAGAATCGATAGTAATACGAGAACTTTACTTTGAAGATATCACCTCCTCGTACGTCCACGTCCGTCATGTTAGCGTAGGTCTAACACACTATGTCAGAAAAAATCAAACAATTCATTTTGCAACGGTCGAACGGAGAACACGCAAATGCCCCACGGAGCAGCACTGCCTGTGAGTGCAGGGGTCCTTTACCTGAGTTGTATGAGTATGAGCCTTTGTCTGTGAAAGCAGAAGGTTGATGTAACAAGACAATATAAGCATGAATGAAATAAAGGAAAATGTGACATGAAATTCAACCAAAATACGGAGACAATAAAAAAATTATTTTTTTAAATCTCGATATCAGTTACACAGTATGGCCTTTGACCAGTGTCACCAGCCTTTCCATGCATACTTTGTGAAAAAACCATCCACTTTTACTACTGTAAAAACATGGCGGCCCCCATAGAGAGGACCCCCTCCCCATATGAATATACATTAATGGGCTCATTTAAGGGTAATGAAAAAAACATTTAGGTGATTAAGGGGGCGGCAGTGGATCAGTGGTTAGAGCAGTCGCCTTTGTATGCAAAGTTCACTAGCTCGAATCCCACTCGGATCCTGCTGCAGTGACACTGGCCGTGACACTGATACCCCCAATGGCCCCATGTGTACTGGTAGAAATACTCCCTGACCCAGAGAACTGGTTAAGCGGTTGAAGATAACATGACATGACATTTAGGTGATTATAAATTCATGAAAATGTCGGTATGTAATTGTTTTGCAATATTTTTTTATAAGTGACAAAAATGACCAACATCTTACACACTGCAACTTTAATCTATAATCTGTTTATTTTTTCCGGCATAAAATTTGGACTTTAGTGTCACATGAGCGACGGAGGTGTTACGTACTCTGCAGCCGTCTTGTCGGACTCTCTCCGTGGAGCTGCCGGCGCTGCGTGTTCGGGGAGGCACGTGGGAGTGGGATGGAGGATATGTCGTGCGTTTGTAGCTTGTACCAGTGCGGCTCGTCGTCCAGGAGAGCCGTCTCCAACTCAATCAGAATCTATGAGGGAGGGGGGAGAAAAAAAGCTGAGTCAGTCCCGGGCCTCTCTATTGAGGTTTACCAAAAAAATCAAACAAAAAACAAAAAACACCCAGTTCATGTTGGCCAGAGACAATTCCCATCACAAACCTCTCTGATTATACAAGACAATGCCGATCACAAACACTTGCTTACCTCTCCCAGGAATTCACTCTCCTCCTCCCTCACCCTGGCTTGGTCCCACAGCGTAATCTCAAGCATGCGCTCCCGAAACTCCCGCCGGTGCACAGGCGAATACATAAAGGTCTGGTTCCATTTGGGCTCTAAGGATTTCTTTACCGTTTTTGTTCTCCTCTTGCTTTTGTCGCTGGAGGAACAATAATTCACACTGTTTTTATTTACAATCTTGGTAGAGAAGAACCATGAACACAACAGGTCAACGACGGGACGGGAGGAGGGAGGGGCATGCTGATGCAAATGAGGTGTTGAGACTCCCTGTGTTTTTTCATCACAGCGGACAAGATACCAGCTGGCCACCCAGGGAACTGGACACACCCACATCTATGCACTGTGCACGTGATGAGGTGATGTCACACAAACAGCTCATGGTAACTCTTCTCACTCTTACCTTCTGTCGGGGAGGAAGTAGATTTTGACGTAGGGGTTCCTGGGCCGACCGTCTTCCCTAGGAGGCAGATCTTTGGCGCCCAGGATGGTGACAATTAGCTGATGGCCCACTTTGTCATACCACAGTTTGACCTGTAGGGGCAGAGCGAGAGACGTCCTGCTCAGAGACACGTCGGAGCCAGTGGGATCGCCGTTGGCGGCACAGGGGGAATAATGCAGGAGAAGATCATTTAAAGGTACAGAGTGTAAGATGTGGTGACATCTAGTGGTGAAGTTGTATATTGTATCCATCACCTCACCCTTCCCTTTCAAGCATGTGGGAGAACCTATGGTAGCCCTCGGTTGTCATTAAAGTACGTCCTCTCTGGGCTATTGTAAAAACATGGCGGCCTCCATAGGGAGACCAGCTCCTGGTGTCAATATACATTAAAGGGCTAATGTAAAAGGGGTGATGTAAAAACAAGTCATACACTGAGGTGATATGTAATCATGTATATAATTGTTTGGCAATCCTAGTCCTACAAAAATAAGTGAGAAGCAGTTACCAACAACTTACACACTGCACCTTTAACTGAGTATAGACTGAGTCAGTAGTGAAGCTTAGAGTCTTCTCCTGTATTTACCCTCCAGACAAAAGGAAGAAGATGTCCACCTGCTAAAATGATGTCAATTCACATGCTTCGTGGAAAACATTATCAACGCTTACGACTTCATTAATAATGAAATGTGTGAGGTTTTGTCTCTTCACTCATTTAATAAAAATATATTTGTGTGCATTGTAAGTGTCTGTGTTCCCTTGAGGAATTAGATGTATTGAATGGGACTGAGTTTTGACTATAGGTAACATGCTCTAAGATTAATGGCATTGAAACATTCTGTACCAGTGGTGATGATAATGCGCCTAATAATGTTTTTCAGATATCCAGTGAGTAAAGTATTGATATGGAGAAATCAATCATGCCGTTGCAAAAGGAAACAAAGACAGTCACGCTAAAAGGGAAGTATGGACGCCAACGGAGACACTTAGAAGAGAATGTCCAACAGAGGCCTTAAAAGGAAGAAGATGAAATGAGATCAAAAGAAAACTTCTAAGCTCTTGTCCATACTTCTTCAGAAACATGATCATGAGAAGGGTCTGCTCTGTAGAGAACTACCAGCTACACATGCAGCGATACAAGCAAGAGCATTCAAGAGATATCTGCAGATCTGGTGTCAGCAAACAAGACGGCAGGAAAACATATCGAACCAAATAATCCCGGCATTCGTAATCCACCAAAAATAGTGCAAAATATGACAGTTCTCTCTCTATCTATGACTACATATATCTGGGAAACTGGCTGACTGCATTATGTGTGGTGATGACATATAATCCTCGAGAACGAATATTAACACACAACACAAGTGCTCAAACGAGAGCCAAACTAACTCCAAATCATGTGTTTTGAAATGCGTAAACAAAG
This sequence comes from Chascanopsetta lugubris, assembly GCA_016785325.1. Classification (NCBI taxonomy): domain Eukaryota; kingdom Metazoa; phylum Chordata; class Actinopteri; order Pleuronectiformes; family Bothidae; genus Chascanopsetta; species Chascanopsetta lugubris. The sequence continues at coordinate 11,473 of JAFBJT010109234.1, forward strand.
AAATGTCTCAACAAGTCTCAAACTGAATTTTGCTTTTTAACAATATTTGCATGTGACCAACTCTCAGGCTACGGAGTAAATATCCAATGTTGGTCATTAGACTCACTGCCTCAAGAGTACACTCACACAACAGTAATCTTGGAGTGGAGTCTCCCATTCTAAATATTCTTGCTTATTCTCAGCTGAAAGAAATAATAAAACTAGGTTGTCAAATAAGAGCAGTCAACTCAGTGTCTTCACTGCAGTGTGACACCCCAGACCCTTCAACCATGATCTGCTAACTGACAGGCACTTCCAACTCACACATGAAGGGTTGGAATTATCCAGGCATGTGAAAACTCATGTGAAGCATAAGAAAATGGTGGCGACACCCTCTGATTACCCATCATTGAGATCCCCAAAAGAAAACTCCACACAAGCAGCAGTCAGTCAATGGACTCAATAAGAGATATCAGGCAACTCTTCCAGTTGTGTTCATATTAGTCGAGCATGCACCGCCTGATGCTAATGACGTGAATGGGTTAAAATGAGCGATAATAACTGTCATCAGAACAGTGATACCGAGAAACTTAAAGAGAAGAAAAATGACACAATGCACTGCACTGAGAGGGAAACTCAAAGTTGCCATTTCCCCGGGGAATGCATTTTCCAAAAATATGGAAACAGAAAAGAGGCCAGTCAACAGTCAATGAGCAAAGACCAAATAGAGAGTGTGCCCTTCAGACGGGGCCCATTACCTGGACCCTAGGGGCAAAAGGCGTTGTTCTTCTACTAAGGCTTTGGCTCTGGATAAGCAAAGGTTGAACGGCAAAAAAGAAAAAAAATGAAAAGAACAGAAAAGGAAATGTGATAAAACCAAAAATTCCACAGTACAACAACAACAACAAAGACTGACAATACACTATTAACACAGCTACAGGAGTTTGTATTCTCAACTCGGTCCCTGAGTGGGTCCTTCCTTACATTGGTTGCCTACTTATTCACACTTTAACAACAATTGTGTATCTGCATTGACCCTTTAAGTGAATGATCAGCAACCCAATCGTGTCTTTCTTTCTTTTCTCTACCTTTTCTCCTCTGCTTTAGATTAAAGTGACGCTATGCCTCTACTGCTGTCCTTGAATAAACTATGACCACTCAAAAATATTATAGTTACACTTCTTTACTTTGAAGAATGACTCATTACACAACATGTCATTTATATATTATATACAAAAACATCAGTTTACAGGCTCAGGAGTTTAAAGCTAGCCCTCTCATTAATATACAGACTATAACAATGAGTATCTGAGGCCTTATTCTGATTGGCTGACAGAGTGTGATTGAGTTCACTGTGATTCAATGAGACGGACTGAGACTGACTATTTACTTTCAGTCCCAGCGGCAATCACATCCAAACCTTTTCTCAAAAATATTGACGTTATGAGAGAGGTGTTGAATTGATGCTAAAGGTCTTTCCCTCATGAACCCTGAATTTAAGTGTTGATTAATCTTTCTTTAATCCACTCTTTTACACATTTACAAGATAATGGACAACACACTCACACACACACACACACACACACACACACAGCAACCTGATCTACAATCATGTGCTGGAACAGGCAGAGAGAGAAGAGTTGTGTCTGTTCATCCTTACAATGATTTAACGCAGGATATGATCAGTCATATTCTGATGTGCGCACTTACTGAAAGCTGTCCTGACAGGTACTGGGGGGCGTCCCTCAGCATACTGGGACTCATGGGGGACGTGACAGAGATGGACGGACGGTCCATCTTCTGAGACTCAAAAGAACTTGAACCTGACAGGTATACAGGAGAATGGCATTAGTTTGAATGGTAGTGTAGGTTGTAGGTTTAGTCGCGTGAAGACAGAAGACGAGTGGAGGGACACGTGGAGAGAGACCATACGAGGACAAGAGATCAGAAAGGGAGGGTGAGGCATTTCCTCCACTCAATAAATGTGTCTGGGCTAATGGCAGGAAATGGGATAATAGGATGAAGCCTCACTTGATTCCAGTTGTGCATGTGTGCTGTCTGGTATCCTTGGAATATCTCTGAAAGACAAAAAGACTTGTTGAGAGTGGGAGAAGCAAAGAACGGGAAGTATCAGTCTGAGCTGTAACATGTGATTTACAGGAATCAGCGACAGGAAGTGATCAAAACAGAAAGGTGTTTACCTCTATCTCAGCCAGATAGCTCACTTAGGATGGCACATTCAAATTCACTGAATCAAGATTTATATGTGAGTGTTGATTCAATATATATTTTCATATATTGTTTCATTTTTTACATGATCCATGAATCAATCACTGTGATGCAGGTGGGTGCAAATACAGGTTAGGAAAAAAATCACATCAATAAATAGAACAATGTGTCAATGTGCTCTTTTAAAAGTATAGCACAATTCTTCAACAACTGTGTTAAGGACAATGTGTGTGTCTGTGTGTGACTGTGCATATGTGTGTGTGTGTGTGTGTGTGTCAGTCTTCACTCACCCTAAAGGCCGTGAGACCACCAACTCCACCTGCGGCTCAGGTTTAGATTCTAGAATGATATTGTAAACTTCTTTAAATGTGGCTCCTTGTAAAAGCTTCCCATTCCACTCCAGCACCTGGTCACCTGCGAAAACACAAACAAAACTCAGTATCAGATATAATCCAAGAAGAATCCAAGTCCAATAATTGAACTATTGGATATTATAATGCCCTGATTAGACTTGTGGAATGGAGGGCCATGCACATACCTGGCCTGAGGTGTCCAACAGTGTCTGCTAGACTTCCTTTCCTCACTTTAGTGATGAATGCACAAAGTCTACCAGATTCTGTCATCTTGCCTCCCACCACCTGTTGAAGCAGAGGTGGAGGGGAGGGGGGAGGGGGGGGTCAACAACCAAGTACAACGTCAACTTCGCCGACAGTGGCACTGCAGCTACGGCGCCATTGTGCAGTGTAAACATCTTTATGGCAATGATAAAAAGCATGATGAAGGCAGGAGTGCAAACATGTCTTTGGTAAAAGTGTTTGTGCTTCTTAAGTTCTACTGCCCCAGGGACACACTCCTGTAGCTCCACGGGCTGGAGCTGCACTGTACACTCCTAAGCTGCAGTGCTCCACTCTGCTCAGCTTACACGGGCATCATACAAATAAAAATCCCTCTTAATGGCAGCTGAATGCCAACATACAAAGGCGCTTAGGGAAGTCTGCTAAATGAAATGGCTTTATGTAACAGGCAGGAGTGGGGAAGGAAGAGAGGGAGACTGGCAGGCAGGCAGGGAGGGAGGGAGGGAGGGAGGGAGGCAGGGCAAGGCTGGCAGCCTCACTGATGGACTGACAGGCTGGGAGAGCTGAGCTGGTTGGCTGCTGCTGAGTGGACAGAATCGCACAGAGGCACTGAGCAGACACAAACATGCCATTTCAGGAGGCTCATTCAATCAGTAATGATTTTTCCCCTTCTTGCTGCTCACTGCTCTCCCTCCTCCTCGTGCCTCTCCATGCTCCTGTGGATTGCTCTTTTCTTTTCCACCAGTGTGCGCTGCCCACTGACCGACACAACAACTACAAGACTACGGACACCATCACCTACATCTATAATGCTAACCAGTTTCATACCATCAGGATTTAAATCGGTTCAGCTGAAGAGGGTATCACACAATATACGCTTGTATGTGAATAGTGTGATGAGAAATACAGACTGTAACATATGTATATGCAAACAAATAATATTTTGTTTTTGCGGTACCGTCCAGAGGTATTTATCATGAATATAATCATGTCAGTGTCGTATGTTCATTAATATGGGGAAATGCTGTGTCTGATCCGTAATTAGAAAGAGAAAATGAGTGAGGCAGACAACAAAGGTTATGATGTTAAAGGTGCAGTGCGTAAGATTTGGAGATATCTAGTACAGAAGGCGCACGTTGTATCCTTCACCTCACCCTCACCCTTCCGAGCATGCAGGAGAACCTATGGTGGCCCTCAGTTGTTATTACAACTCAAAAGATGTCCACTCTGGGCTCCTCCTCATGTACATAAGCAATAATGGGCTCATTGAAGGGTGATGGGAAAATGTCAGTATGTCATTGTTTTGTCATATTCTTTTTGGAAATTAGATTGACATCTTATACACTGCACCTTTAATAAAAATGAACAAAACCACAATATAGTCCCACTGAGATTTGACAGAAACATGATAAACTCACCTTAAGACCAAGCAGAGCTCCTGAGTCTCGAGGCACACTTCCATCTTTCATTCGCTTGTTGAGCAAAATTCGCCCAATGAGGCGATCGCCATCTTTGGATGTCTGCCACGTCACCGGGTGCTACAAGGTCAGAGCAACAACTTTTGTTTAACAACTTAAGCATGTTGATTTGAACAAAGCAGACAACTGTTCATACGTAATAAGGGGCATGGGGATAGTTTGTAATCACTCAGGGAAGAAAGTTCACACAAACTCTTAAAAATTAAAAATTTAGATTTTTAGACAGCCACATGTTTAATAATGATATCTTAATGAAGTAATGTTACACTATCATGACAATTATGGACAAAAAAAACACAACTTGAGAGTCTTGGGTGCTTTTCAAGAGCTTGTGTGAACGTGCCAGTGTGAAGGTGGAGTGAGATTCATGCAGCGCCCCATGCAGAGGAAAGCAAGCAGCCACAACACTCCTCCTTAAACCAGCTCTTCAGACCGGAGCAGGAAAACCAGAGTTTCACTCCAGTGCTTCACTACACACATACGACCACCATCGAGTGGAGTGGTAAAGGGATAGCAGACAATGTAAAAAAAAGGGGGGAAAGATCATCTATGATACAGAACCAATGAGGTAGACCATGAGGCATTAGTCTAAAGAGAGGTAAAAAAAATAAAATAAAAAAAACAGACAGCACAAAATAAAGCCATGAGACATAGATAGGGTGAAATCACAGATGCAGCAGTGGAAGGGAAAAAAGAAAAACAAATGTTTTGATTTTTGGTGCAAAACAACTCCAATCTTGCCTGTTTTGTGCTTTTACAGTAATTTAGAGTTTTCCTACAGAGGTGAATGAAAAGTTGGGCAGGGGGCGGGTTCTGACTGGACTGGGTGCTGTGGGATAGGGCAGCAGAGTGAGAGGGACGGGCCTATAGGTAAAGGTGTGTCCTACGTCACTGAACAGGACCGCTGCAGAGCAAGAACACAACATACGGGAGGAGAACGAGCATGCAACTAGGAGAGACCCACATTCCCGTGTGCCATGACAAACAGAGAGGTTGTGTGTCGATATGTTTCTTTAACAGCTAATTGTATAAGATGTGTGGTTTCTGTTTAGGGAGCAAAAACAGCAAGTACAAGTAGCAAGCAAAGAGGGTGCCCCCAAAAGACTTTTTCGGCCACACCGAACAAGGTGGAGCCAAAAGTAACCGAAATGTTTTTTTTAAAAGGAACGGAATCGCAAGAAAAATCAATTTGTACAACATAAAATGAAATAAGAGGAAAAATAAACAAAACAAACATCTCACCTATTTACACTTGGTGACAAAGAGCAAACAAAGACTGGATGGGTAGGTCATAAAAAATCATAACAAAATGCAGGCTAGATTGTCTCAGTACCTTCTCACTATGGCTATGCTCCTCGTTTAGGGTAGTGCTACTGCACGTATCAACTCCCGAGTCTTTAACCTGTGGTTCACACCATGCCAAGTCCTCTTCAAATGAGTGTCCCCCAAAGCGCACGATTTTCTTTTGCCTCTCAGATAAGGTGTGTGTCGGCTCGGACATAAATGACTGCTCAATAGTTTTTCTTTTTCCCCTTTGACTGTCCCCTACAGGTGTGGGATAAAAACAGAAAGAAAACAGAAAAACAACATGCAAAGGTGTAAATAAAACGAAGGAAACATGAAATGACAAAAGACTCTTGGAGAAGGGGGTGGGGGGGGAGAGAGACAGATAGAGAGAGAGGGAGAGAGAGAGAGAGAGAGAGAGAGAGAGAGGGGTGGGGAGGAGGAGGAGGAGTGGGAAAAATAGAAAGTTAAGAAGAAAGAAAGAAACTGTCAGTATAGTTTTGTGTACTTCCTGTCAGGACTTTGGACTGAGGTGTTCCAGTCTTGGTTCAGGTCTTGTTGGTCCTTTAGCAACATTGTAACTGCTTCAGTGTTTTGGGGAATAACCTTTTTTTTCTTATTTATATTTTT
>JAFBJT010109234.1:21352-33852 GCA_016785325.1 Chascanopsetta lugubris
ACTAATAAAGCACAATTAACTTCTTTGCCTCGGCCTCATAAATATTCATTAGCCCGAGCATGTTGTCATTCTGTTCAAAATGATTGCAATCGAATTAGCATAATTAAATATTATCTATGGTAATGCCGCTGGACGCGCAGCGAGGCCCCGCCGAGACTCGGCGGCCGTGTGTTCGATGTGTGTCGGTGCGGCGCAGAAGCATGATGGATAATATAATTATGTTCAGGAGACAATAGGAGCCCGGCGGTATTGTTATTAATGTGCTCCGTTAATAACGGCGCCCCCTACATGAATGAGCATGACAGTGAAAAGGTTCGTCTGCGAGAGAGAAAAAGAGAGAGCGTCAGAGTTGGATTTTTTTATGTGTATATGAGTATATTCAATTTTCTGATTTAAAGGTGCAGTGTGTAATTATGAGGTCCTCTCCACTAGAGGCCGCCATGATGCACCACCATGTTTTTACAGTATGAATGGACAAAATCAACACTTGAACTCAGGGCTGCGATAGCTTCTACATGTTAAATAAGAAGGGTTAAGTGACTGGTATTCAGCTGCAAACATGCAACTTCACCACCAGACGTCACTAAATCCAACACACTGTAGATTAAAGCAGCGCTTCTCAAACTCTTTACACCAAGTTCCACCTCAGAGAATAAGTAATGACCAACATTCAAATACAGTCCTGCAGTAGGCTGAAGGATTCAGCTACAGCTATGAATAGTGCAATAATAATAATAATAACAATAATAACAATAACAATAATAATCTAAACACAGATTTTCAACATGAACTCTGCATTTAAATATCTGAAAATACAAAACAATATGTAAAGGTACTGCACCTGAGAGTTAAACCGAAATAGTAGTTGTACAAAAAACTGAAGCCACAGCTTTATTTACAAAACTGCTGCCGACATCAAACGATCCATCACAGACTTGTGTTTGCTACAGAGCTGATTTCCAGCAATTATCCAGAATCCAATTTCTCACTTTTAACGGAGGGAAGCTGCAGAGTGCGACAGAGTAACGCTGAGCGTTGAGCTGGACTTCGTTTCTCTCTGTGTCGCAGCTCGAGAGCAGAAGGTCTGCGATGTTCACCACCACACTTCAAACTACAGAGTCAGAAACAGATCTGAATGGTCGCAAACTATCATCCACCGACAACCCGGCGCTTTACTATGGGCCTGCATCAAACACAGCTCAGACTTCCCCGTGAGCGGTTCAGACTGTGAGAAGTCATCACTATGTAAACACTGTTTGTCGTGGGGGAGGACGGGTTTGGGCACAGAGCCACTGACATTCTGAGGTCTGTGTTATTGTGCTGAATGGATGGGAACACTTACAAACTGCAACACGCCCGTGTGACTCACCCGTCTCTGTTTGGTTAGAACCTCTGTTTGGAGGTCCAGGGAGTGGTCTCCTCAGGCGGACACGCCCCAAGCGCACGTGGACGAACACGTGGATCTGCCGACGCCAGGGTTCACGCCAGGTTCCAGCCGTCTTCGGCAAGGTGTGACTCTGGATCTGCCCGTCAGTGGGGCAAGTGCAAACACAGGAAGAGCTGATGTTCACAGATCGGTCGCAAAGGGATTCTAAGGTCACGAGTGATGTTTACACTGATTTACTACCAAGACACACGGCACGTTTCTTCTGTCTTACAAAACATGCGTCACATGGTGTCATAGTAAAACAATGAAATGCTCAAAACCTGCAAACATAGTACATAATATCTACCACACAACATTAGAATGCAATGAATAATAAAGTACTTTTTTAAATTCTTGCTTTTTGGAGATTTTTTTAAATCCTGGAATTCTTCTGAATGCAGCGGTATCGACTCCAAAAGTAGTGAGTTAGTGTATATGACACTTTAGTGGAGTTCGTCTCTATAGTTCCACTACTTTATCTCGACTACACATACGCACTGGGCCATTTAGGTTAACCTTAAAATCCATGACTCACTGTTTACATGGAGTTCAGTTCAGCTCGGCTGCCGTATAGATTTAAAAAAGTGATTGTTATTGGTCTCTGCACCCGCAGGTTTTGGCAGCGATCCAGCGTTTAAACAGAACATCAGTCAGTAAAGTACATACCTCTCCCAACCCCAAACAATCCTGCACATGCCTCTGGTAATCCCCGCAATGGAAACATAAAAGGCAACAGGAAGTGGTTGAATCATCAGCAACAAACTTTAAATAAGGTCACAGTCGTTTCTACATGAAGGGGCATGAATTATTCCTGGAATATAAATGTATCTCGTAATAACACATTGCAGGTTTTTCCTATCTGTCATTAAATAACACTAAGTCCATGTTTATTTTCATCCTCATGCTATCTTCACTCCTGTATTATTTCTCCTGTCTTACCACTAACTGACGCTGATGTGCAAAGGCCTAAAAATGTATCTGAAAAGTCCCTGAACCACAGAAGAGCAGGAACATGACGCGTGTAAATGTCCCCATAGCTTTGCTAACGTGTTCTTCAATGATTAGCTGACACGCTTTGAGACAGACACGCGCCCGTGTGTACGCTTAATTACTAAAAACATCATCCGGTGTTAAGTCAGCCCGAGTAATGGGTTTGTTTTGACACATAAAGTAACACGGTTAGTGTGACATGACCACAACAAACACGGCACAGACACGCACACGTAAACACACATGTAAATCATCTGTCCAAGAAAATACACAAAACCTGTGTTTTATAGATTTTCTCATCCGTCACAGTGAATTGCATTAGCGCCAGTCAATTCCATCCGCAGATGTTACGCTGCACGCCAGCCATCCGAGACCATGTATCGCTATTTACATTGTGCTCTTAAATTTAATGCGTGAAACAACAGGAGTTCAATAAAAATGTGCTACTTCCTGCAGAAGCTCTGGTCGGATCAGACTTCTTTCATGGTGTCAGTTATAAAAGTGGCCATAAAGCCGGCACAGAAAATGAAAACATACACAGATCCACCTTCAGTAAATGGTGCTTCTTTACCGCGCCAATAAAAAGTTAAAGATTTATGCATCAGAGAAAATACTAGAATAGAATAACGCTCTCGCAATAATCCTATCTGGTGAAAATGTGTTCCGGGTCTTCAGAAGTGAAATGTTCCTCAGACAGAATCACCACATCTAGTGGGTCTGGATCAGGATTTTAGAAAAACAGACAACTAAACAATGGAAGGAATCAAACAGTCAATTACCTGCCACACTGCCAAAACACCAACAGACAGCCCAGGTAGGTGACGTCATCATGACGTAGTATCCAATGAACCCCTCCTACAAGTCAAAACAAGGCTGCACTGAGAACATAATAATGCTAAAAAGCTACATTGAATAAACTCTGACAAAGATAAACTGAATAAATGGGTACATGTAAACAAAAGTACTACTTAACTGCACAGTACATTTACTGACCCCGATATTTATACAGTTCTTTTGATTAATACCTGATAAACCGATTACGAAGCAGTTATCTGAACAAACATTCAGTAGATTAATCAATTGAACATTTAGCTGTTTCCCCACATTAGATTAATATCACAAGATAAACGTTCAAAGCAGTCAAGAAAAAAAGACAATTTCTTTGACAACTTAACATAAACACTGAACTAGCATTAGTGGACTAGCATTAGCCCGCTAGCTAGCGAAGTTAGCATTAGCAGGTTGGAAAACCTACATTAAAAGATCCAGCCCCAAGTTCCGGTTGGTTTGGTAGCTTCATAATACTTCTACAGCGATCTACGATATAATTTACAGCACAGTCATCACTCACACAGCGGGAGAATTCTTCCAAAACATCTGTTAACACCGGTACTTTTACACTTAGTTTGAGCCCTGGAACAGTAGGACCCCATGTTGTTTTCAGGGCTGCCCCAACAGGTGCCTGACTAATAAACAAGGCTATAACAGTGGTAGGTGATTAACAAAAGGACATTTTAAAGCAGTTAAACCCAACTACGTTCAAGTGTGGAGAACCAGTAAAGTTCATCAGGCAAGGATGTCCAAACAATATCATATTATATTATACTATATTATAGTGCAGTATATTAAATAGACATAGGAATTCAAATGGAAAAAAAACAAACACAAATCACATTTGTTAGCCCACCATTTAAATATGTAAAACCCCACAGAACACAGTCATGCATTATGATACAGGCACCGTGGTATCATCTCCAAAAGAGCTATGGTCCTTGCATTTTTCCACTACCTGTAATTCACAGTGGGTGAAAACAGAAGACACGACACTCGTCTCCACATCCCAGGCTTAACTCCTAATTTGGAATTCAGGCTGATGGGTGCGAAGATTTTTCCATTAACCTCCTGTGTGGTGCGGCTTTGAATCAAAATCTGGTGACGTTATTGAAAATGAATCTTGATGAAAGAAAAAAAAAGAGAGAAATAAATCATTTCAGCCAGAAGATGTTTTCACTTGTTTGAACCAAAAAAAAAAAAAGAAGAACTTTCATTTTGCTTCCCCCGTCTTTGTGAGAACACTGGGTACAGAACATCTGATATTATTACTTCTCATTACTGAGCTTATTCTATCTCATAGGCCACAACGGCAGCAAGATGCTGCAGGAATGGAATAGGCCGCATCCCGCTGTCACTCTCAGTCGTGTAACTGTCGGAGTTAAATGTCTCTGGCAGCGATGACACTTTGAAATCACAGGTCGGGACTTTAATGCTCCACAGTGACGAGAAGGAGACGGTCACAGCTCCAGGCCTAAGGCACCACCACCACCACCACCGCAGAGTTCACAGAGGGCGTAATAAAGGAAATTAGACTAATAACTGCTGTGGGCCGGGGGGGGGGGGGGGGGGGGGGGGTGGGGGGGGAGGGGGGGGGGGGGGGGGGGGGGGGGGGGGGTTGGCTGGCATGCCGGGTTATGTAATTGTACTCTGTATCAATCAATAAAGTCTTGACCTGGGAAATGAGCCCAGCATTAAGTCTGCGAGTCGTCTGCGCGGCCCCCTGCTGAGAGCGCTGAAATGAGAATCAGCAACGGAGCTTCCATGTGCCGACTGACACGGCTGCAGCGTGTGTCGTGTATGACAGACGGGGGGGGGGGGGGGGGGGGGCGGGTTTGGCAGGTGGGCGTGTCACGTGCACTGTATAGTCTCCAATCAGTCAAGTAATAACCGTCTGTTTACACCGGGGTGGATGACAGCAGCTCAAATACAGTAATTGAATTACACTAATGACACGGCCCCCGATGACAAAGGATCAGTCTGCTACACGTCAGCAGAACACAGAGGAATCACTGCAGTCACAGGAAGTGGCAATTCCAAAGTGTTTATGTGGAGATCAGCAGGATCGGACTCCCGGTCTGTACGTAAAGATGGACGTAGCGTCCGTCACGTCACCCATAGGTTTCTGCAGAGAGCTTGTGAGGCGCGTAGTGGGCGGTTCGCTGCCTGACTCCTCCTACTTCCTGGTTCATCCAAAAGAGGCGGAGCACAGGTAGAGCTGGGGGTGGAGCCATGCTGCTGTCCCAGCATCCACAGAACGTGCCGGGTGGGCCGGGATGTTACCCCACAGGCCACGCCCCTTAATCGTGCGCAAATTCAAACCTTGGAGGAATAGATAAAAAAACTAGCGACGTCTTTAGCTAGCTAACACTGACGTAACAACAACCACGTGAAGCGCGTACTCTGTGTATGTTTCATTCAGCGCTCGAGTTGATCATTTTAACACGGGAGTCTATGGGGATTGACTCCCTCAAGTGGCCACCCTGTGAACTGCAGGTTTTCCCGCCTCAGTATTGGACCCTCAGACAAAAGCAGCCGGCCGTGAGGCGCCATCCGCAGGATGTCGGGACGTGGCCGTAAACACGTCTCATAAAAGCAGAGGGTCGGATAACTCTCATTATGGTTATTATTGTTTGCGTCACGCTGCTCGGGAGCATGAGATACGACCTGAGCGCCGCGCTTTGTCTTCATAACGCTCTTTTGATTTAGTCGCTACATTGAAAATACGCTTGTTTAGTGTCTTTCTCTTGACTTTATATTGAAATGAAGCAGCAGTCTCATATTTAGCAGCACTCATATAAAAGCAGAACAATGCAACACGTCCATATAACTCTGTCTCTCTGCGGTTCACTGAGGTTTTCATATTTATTGTTTCTCTTTTGAAATGTTTTTATCGTCGTCTATTTTATTGTTTTTCAGTGTTATTGTTCCCTCCATATACTTTTCTCTCCGTGTTCATTAGTCTCCCGTCGTTTTACTGGTTTTATTTCTACCTTTTTATGTGAAGACTTTAACTCGCAGACGATATCTCATACAAATAAAGTTTGATTTATGGATTTCTGGATTTCTGGATCGTCTTCTCGTGTCCTTATCTGATGCAAGTCTTCAGATGCAGTGCTGAGGTTGGGAGCAGAGCATTTGCAGATCTTGACCACTGGGGGCACTGTGGAGCAGTGTTGTTATGAGTGACAGGCCGACTCTTGTATTCACACACACACCGACGCATGTAGAAGGGTAGAAGTTCCGATTCCAGTTCACAGGATCTTATTAATTGGTGCAACTCAAAGGTTAGGGCTGGTTCATTTTTAAAAATCAATTCATTGATTGGTTCATTAATCAATTGATGGTGACGTGGCACCAAACTCTACATCTTCTATAGCCTGTAGTACATATGCCAGGTCAACAGGTGGTGCTGTCATTTTTCCAACCATCTATTTTTTACACATCAGTCAGTGGACCACATCACTTCCTGCAGCCATTTCAAAGTAAAAACATGCCCGAGTTTCTCAATGACTGTATCCATTGGATTGTTTTAAAGGTGGGGAAGTTACTGACATCTAGTGGTGGCATTGATATTGCCGGTGAATTGCCCCAAACTCAGCCTTTTCTACGAGCGTGTAGTTGTTTGTCATCTGGGTGGTACAAGGAACTTTAGACACTAGTTCAAATAAACAGCCCGAAAAACAAAAATATAACAACGAGCTTTAAAAGGTTAGCTCCTTTGATTGATTGATTGATCGATAGGTTCGGCCAACGCTTGCGAGCTCATTCGCACAAAAGAAACGCTGTAAACGGTCAGAAGCCTAATGTTTCTCTCTATATCCATAGGATACATGTGTTTAGGGTTGTTTTGTGTGCGGTACATCGGGGCCCGGGGCCCTGCCCGTCTCCGCCGGACACTTTAGCGGGAAAGGCGGGAAAAGGTCAGAGCTGAGAGGGCCGGTCAAAGTGATGGCCACGGGTTTGCAGGGAGAGGTTTTCCACTTCTTTATAGGTCAATGATGTGTTTCCCTCAAAGGTCACGAATGTTATGTCTCTCTCTCCTCCGCTGCGAGCGCCGGCTCGCTCCTCTGATCTTTGCGGCACATAAAGCAGCAATAAAACTTTTATCCTCGGACCGGGTTCAGGCCTGCGGCCGCTCCCGGTCTCGCTTCCAGAGGCAGTGGATTCGGATCCGCCGACGCCGGCCATTCAATCATCTCGCCATCAAACAGAAGGACGTGAAGAATATAATAAAGTTGGACCCATTCTTCGTCCCCGAGCTCTTTCGTGAGGTTCAAAAATAGACAGTGTAAAAGCCCTGTATGTGTCTTAGTCGTAAATATCCTTCACTCCAGCTGGAATGAACTTGTATGAATCTAAAGCCCCGCCCCCTCACTAAAAGCCCACTTTCTCCTGATTAGCCAAACTCTGGAAGCCTCGTGCTAGGTAGAGGCGTGTCCCTCTGCTTGTGTCTGGAATCAAATGACCGTATATGGACGTCTGGGGCACTATGATGTCATAGAGAGCAGAGAGCATTTTTTTTTGAAAACGTCTTGAAAGAGCGCCCCCTGGCGGAAACAGATGATTCCAACGTGCATTTCGGCCATTTTCAGACTGTTTGACTGAGTGTCTTGATTAACCACATGTTTCCTGAGAGGAGGAAGAAGAAGAATAGCGCCCCCTTGAGGATGAGAGTCTTTATCACCGATAAGGGTTTGAATCAACCTCAGCTTCACTTCTAAACACTGTGAGACAGTCGGGGTCATTATGAAGACATTAATTCCAAATCCATTTGTTTTCCACGCTAACAGGCGTCCTGAGCAGAATACTGATCCCACCTGCTGCCGCTAATGAAATCATTTATATAAATGTAATGAAATATGCAGAGTTATCATTTTAATGTCTCCCCTCCTTTCCCCCCTCCCTCTCTCTCTTTGAGTCGCTCAAAGGCGTCGCTGTGAGTCACTTCTGTAATTAAGACACATTAACACATAGCGGCTAACAGACTGGCTCAATTACCACAAGGGCTGTTAAATTATATTGGAGCGCGGCCGTGGAAACGCTGCCGCTCATTATGGAAACTGCTCTCCACATATTTCCATAGCTGAGCGAGCGCCTTTATATGAACTTATGATTCTTTCCTTCCCGCCGGCGGTTTTTATTGTTCCACTGTAGAGAGAGAGAGAGAGAGAGGGAGAGAGAGAATGATCAGGCCTTTATCTGTCACCTTCACGGTGCAGCAGGCCATGGGATCACATCCCTCTTGCCTCCCTTGCTGCCATGTGGTCGCTGGAGTTATGAAATGAGAATGTTTATTATTATCATTATTTTTATTGGGCACTTAAAACGACATGAGTGTGGCAGAAAGAAAAAGTTTCCCTGGAACATTCAGAGTGGTGTGATTTGGGTCTGGAGGAATGGGGAGGGGGAGGGGGGGTGAGAGAGAGAGAGAGAGAGAGAGAGAGAGAGAGAGAGTATGTGTGTGTGTGTGTGTTGAAGTCATTACCGCTGTTTGAATAGAAAATCAGATATGAGCCACACAGAGAGAAGTAGCTGTCCTCTTGTGTTGGGGCGCCCCCTGCTGGAGGATCATGTACCTGCACTCACACATGATGCTTCATATCGAAGCCACTTTTAAAATAAACGAGAATTTAGAATCAAATGCTTTAATCTTCTACTGAATCCTTTATTGTTCCTATTTCATGCCCACACACAAAAAACAAGCTCATCACCATCATCATCATCATCATCCTCATCATCCTCATCCTCATCATCATCCTCATCATCCTCATCATCATCCTCATCCTCATCATCATCATCATCATCATCATCATCATCCTCATCATCATCATCCAGGATATGCCATGAAATATAAAATTAACCCTGAAGCAAATTAACTTCAACATTAAATGTATTTAAAACAATATTTCAAAGTGTTTTCTATTACGATGGCTGTATTAAATATTATATAATATATAGAATGAAATTATATCATTAAATTATATGATATCATATTATGCTATATTATAAGAAATCATATTATGTCATGTCATATCACCTTGTATTAGATTAGATTATTTTAATGGATGAGCAGTAGATAAATAATCATAATACCTTTTTTTATTCAATACTTTTTTCATCTCCGATCACATGTACAGTAACACGTTAGAGTAAGTATTAAGTATTTGAAATTGTAACATGATTCTAATTTTTCATAATAAAAGACAATGCTGCAAAGCCAAATAAGGTATGAGCTCTCTGAAGTGCTTGGTCACGTGTCAGCCACAGGGGGGCAGCACTGAGCCACGTTACGAGCTCAGACTGCACACTTCTCTACTCTCAAAGTGTATGTGAATCCCAGACATGGTGTGTTGTTGTTGTTGTTGTTGTAAGATTCATAGTTTATAGTTTGTTTGTTTGTTTTTCTTTTTTTTAATATGTCCACTCCCTCTTGTGATTCATTGTTGTTGTTCCATGTAAATGAGGTCTGAGTAAATGTATAAACCTCGTGTGGACAGAGTCTGGAAAAGTGAGAGAGACTCAGCACGAGGCTGGAAACTTTCAGTGACAGACGCCTGCTGTGGTGATCGCTGAGTGTAAAACTGCTCAGATACACAACACGACCTCCTCTGAACCCACAGTGACCTCTGTGACCTCTGTGACCTCTGTGACCTCTGTGACCCCGGTGACCTCTGTGACCTCTGGGTCCGGACCTGAGGACCAAAAATACAAAATAAAATGAATCCTGAATTGAAGTAAACTGAATAAATACATAAAAACATTTAAAATATGACCTTTGACCCTACAGGTGGCAGTGGCTCAGTGGTCAGAGCAGTCGTCTTTGGGAGTGAAGGTCACTGGTTCGATTGCCCCCCTGCTGACCCTGACGTTGATGCCCCTCAAAGTTCTGGAGCTGGAGTTGATCCAGAGGGGGCGGAGCCCCGAGGTGCTGCCGTGTGGTTTCTGCAGAACCGCTCCGGTTCCTCGGGTTGTTCCGCGCGTTCCGGCTTCGTGAACTCCTGGGTTTTTAATTTCAGCTCGGCTGCGGCGGGAAAAGGGCGGAGCGGATCAGGCGCCAGATCCGAGGGTTCAAGTCTGGAATGTCACGGCTGCAGGAACCAGTGATGAACTACAGGGGGCGGCGGCGAGTTTCGAATGTGTTTCTCTCACCTCTTAAATTGATCATTTTAACATGGGAGTCTGTGGGGATTGACTCACTTTTGCCTCAAGTGGCCGCCATGGGAACTGCACGTTTTTCCACTTCCCAACTGGACTCATGCCTCAACAGTTCTCCTCTTTAAATTCTGCGAACTCGTCCTTTAACCCTCGGACTCGGGTTTAAACCCTGCAACCATCTGCGCTGCTGAACTCCGTCAAATATTATCATTAAATATTATTTTCCATAAAAACTCAATATGACTTGAATCGTCCACATGGATTCAAAAATGAATTTCTTGTCAGGTTAAAGGTGCAGTCTGTAAGAGTTGGACCATTTTTGTCACTTCTGAAAATATTACAAAACAATGACATACTGACAAGTTATAACCTCAGTGTTTTATTTCAATGAGCCCTTTAATGTATATTTACATGAGGAGTGGCTCCTCTCTACGGGGGCGGCCATGTTTTTATAGTAGTAAAAGTGGACGCTCTAAACATCGTTAGAGTTTTAACGACAACAGCTTCTCCTCATGTTCAGAAGAGTGAGGTGATGATACAACATGACACTTCACCTCTAGAGGTCACCACATCTCGCACACTGCACCTTTAAATAATCCAACGGACGATTTTGTTTTCCAGTCCCGGCTCCAACTTGAATTGTGCCGACCACAATTAGGAAGTTATAATTAGGTCGACAGTCACGTCCTTTAATTGCTGCCCAGGAACGAGTCAACTTCAAACCGGAGCCAGACACATGGGCAACGTGTACTTTTCCTCTGATTGAGTTTGGACTCCGGCCGCCGGACACGCCCACTTCACACAGCCCAAACCCCGTCCTGCCGTCCGTTAGCATGTCATGTGGTTTGAGGCCGCGCGGTGCGGCGGCGGCGGCGGGCTAACGGGGGCACGCTAGGCTGCGCGAGAAAGGGAGCGTGCGCCTGCGAACGCATATAATTAGAAAATGTTCCCGACGAGCGCGGAGGGTCATTAAAGACTCGTTACGCTGCCGTGT
Organism: Chascanopsetta lugubris; assembly: GCA_016785325.1. Classification (NCBI taxonomy): domain Eukaryota; kingdom Metazoa; phylum Chordata; class Actinopteri; order Pleuronectiformes; family Bothidae; genus Chascanopsetta; species Chascanopsetta lugubris. The sequence continues at coordinate 32,752 of JAFBJT010109234.1, forward strand.
TGTTGTTGTTTGTTTGTTTGGCGCCGTGACGCGGTGAGCGCTAACCTGAGGCCTCGCTTAGCACGGAGGTCAGCGAGGGCAGGGCTGCCATTAAAGGGACAGTGCGTACGATTTCTTGCCAGCTTGTAATACTACATTTTTTTATTGCAATGTTTACATCATGGAACGTGGTCGTTTTGCCACCAGAGAAACGTTTAAAGGAGCTATATGTAGTTTTTTTTTTAACCTTTGGATGTTAAAAAAATATCATAAAACAACAAATTCCACGTCAGAAAACAGACTTCAATGTTTTGCTTTATGAAGATACTGATCAGAGATTCCGATGCGGCCATCTTGTACATTCACAACTACAATTACTAAAGAACTTTTAGTTCCAAGAGTTCTGCGTTATTTTAATTTAATTCAGTTTGAATTGTATTTCACCACCTCCATTATCTCAAGGTATTTCACAAAAGGTCATGACCTTAAAATTAGGGAGCGTGGTCAAATTAAATCCCTTTCACTAAGTTTAGGGAACGTGAATAAAAAAGTCACCTCCAACAGAAACGGAAGTATTTTACACACTGCACCTTTAAGGGAAATTCTTCTCTGTCTGTCAACAAACACATCCATCACTCGTTTCCTCGCAGGCCCTTTGGGAATCGAACGTTGAGACGAGTCCGACAAAAGGTTTAAAACTCTAGTGTTTAAGACCTTTGTCCCACGGCCGAGTAAAAATACTCACGCACACAGAATAATTACAGAGGTCGGCGCCCGTGACCTCGTCCTCGTCTCGTCCGCGGCCAAACGCAAAAGTGCGTCGTCTGTCGACTCTCAGGAGTTTATGGTCCAGACGTACGTTTGTTTTTGTCAACATAGTAAAACTTTCAGCGCAGACAGAAAGTGCGGCACAGCGCCACCTGTGGACAGATGTGTGGGTGTGGTGGAGATGGAAATGCATGGACGGACATTAGAGGAGGTTTCATGTAGTTTCACAGTAACACAGATATTGGTTTTTGTCACATCACCAAGGTGCCGACGATCAGGACGCCTCAGCTGTCACACCGAATGTAGCCACGCCCCCGGCGGAGGGGGCGGAGCTGCCAGCAGTCATGCTTTGTT
>JAFBJT010109234.1:36352-38852 GCA_016785325.1 Chascanopsetta lugubris
GTGTGCGTGTGTGTGTGCGTGTGTGTGTGTGTGTGTGTGTGTGTGTGTGTGTGCAGCAGGTGCTGCTCCGGTAGCAGCTGGATATCAGGTGAACTGTAAAACAGCCAATTATTCATGAATCACCGCTCAGTGTTGCACGGCGATCAGTGGAGCGTTCAGAGCCTGTGGTGAAGCCGCGGCGCTAAAACCTGTAATTACCGACCAATCACCTGCTCGGACCGTGAGACCCGATCCAGCTGAGCTCCAGCTCGGACAGAGTCTCTCAATTCCATGTTTTCATATCGCTGAAGGAAAAGTTTGAGTTCGTCCTTTGGTCATTTCAGATTCATGTGACCATGTGACTCTTCTCCTTTCACGTGAATATGATCGACATTTCAATCACTTTGCTTCATCTAGTCTTCGATCTGCATCCCAGGGCTATTTTTAGCGGCGGATGAACACGTTAGCCGCGTTACTCCAGTGTTGGTTTCAGTGGCAGCGCGTCGGTGTGACGGGTTCCGAAAGAACCACGCGTTTTGTTTATCTGTTATATTTATTTATCCACTGCGCGATTGTTGCCTTTGTGCTTAAAATCATGGGTGTGGGTCGGGTCGCTGGTCTGAATGAAGCTGTAGCTCCACCCGGTGTTCAAACTGAGAAGTACAATGCAGTCCCATTTCATGTGTGGGCCACATTCCATTATATTAGTCGCATTTGAATAATTATCGGAATAATCGTACGAGAAAGATGAGGAGGTTTGAATTTATTTACACGTCAATCAAAATGACAGGACGTGATTTCAGTGCAAGTATGACCCCCCCCCCCCCCCACACACACACACACACACACACACCTTGCTGCTGCTGTATTTAGATCGTCATACGTGTTAAGTGCTCAGCTGACAGTCGCGTATGAAAGACACTCCAGGCCCGTTGGGAATCGCTCGCCGGCGCCACCACGCTCACAGGGATGGATCCCCGTGTCGCGCTCCATTTGTCGAAAGAGGGGCTGTGATCCGGGGGCGGGGGGGCGGGGGGGGTCGCGCGGGGGGGGGTGTTCGCCTGGCACCGCACTCCAAACGACAACTCGACTCCAGTCAGTCAGTCTTTGCCCCGGCACCACCGTCGCCACGCCAACTGGCCATGAGGCGTATTAGGTCTCATGACGACGACGCTTGAAGATCAAAAAAGCTCTGAAAACAAACGAGGAGCGACACATTTCCTGATCACATCAGGAGCTAGGAGAAGTGTACAGCCCTGGGGGGCGGGGCCACACGTGGGGGCCAAACAAACATCGTCGTTTCATAACTTCCTGTATGAAACATTATCTCTGTGAAATCATTGCCTTTTCCGTTTTAGGCTAATTTAGCATAGTTAGCATCTTATAAGCTAGTTTCCACATCCTTGTATCGGCAGTGTTGTGCTACGGTGGCCTCTGTTGACCTCTAGCAGGCGTGACGTGTCACTTCCTGTTTCCCTGTCGATCACGATAGGTTCCTACGACAATGTAACCAAGTTTTGCTCGAACTCGTTTCAAGTGTCTTCGCCGTGAGAGCCGTTATAACCAAGCTAGCTTTGTACGCGAGCGAGCTAAGGGTTTCTTTAAGGGTTAAGCTGCGAGATTCAGATCTGCACAGGACTTCCTCCGGATCCGTATCGGTTATCAAAGTGGCCAGTATTGATTTGTTTGTATCGTTTTTAGATGCTAGCAACGCGCACACAGGATTTGCATAGTTTCCGCGAATTAGCCTCTTGTCCCTTGAAGTTGGCATCGTGGGTTAACGGATGCGTGTGCGGATGGCAGGAGACACTTGGGATAAACGTGGCGTCGGTTCGGATCCTGTGCCGCCGGAGCCGGAGCCGGAGCCGGAGCCGGTGGCCTGGTTTATGTCGCGGCCCGTCTGAATACCCGGCTCAGGAATGTGGAATGGCAGCGAGGAGGAAGCGCTGGCTGGTGTTTACATTGGCAGGCGACGGATCGGACAGAGGAGGAACACGGAGAGGACGTGTTTACGCGTTCGTCTTTGACCTTTTGACCTTTGACCTTCAAGGTAAAATAAGGAATTATGAATTGCTTTAAAGGTGCAGTGTGTCAGGTGTGGTGACCTCTAGTGGTGAAGTGTCGTGTTGTATCGTCCCCTCACCCTCACTCCTCTGAACATGAGGAGAACCTGTGGTCGACTTCAGTCGTTGTTAAAACTCAGAGGATGTTTCATTCTAAAGTTGATCGTTTTAACATGGGAGTCTATGGGGACTGACTCGCTTTAAACTGGATCTGAAACCGGTTTAAGTGGAGTTGACAGTGTAAACAGTGTCGTCCCGAGTGTCCGGCGCTGACAGTCGCACATTTCCCGCTAATTAAATCACTCCAAGTGAATCAATGAGGCAGGAGGAGGTCAAAGGGGAATTCTTCTGCCACATAGCTGGCCCACACACACTCACACACACACACACACACACACACACACACACACAAACACACAAACACACACACACACACACACACACACACACACACACAC